>JAODAL010079397.1:0-12589 GCA_025379985.1 Phyllomedusa bahiana | reverse complement strand
CCTTGAGCCCCCTTTTTGGGAAAAATTTTTGAAAAAACCAAATGTCTTTTAAGAAACAACATTTTTAGAATGGGAAACCTGTAGTATAGCTGCATGTCACAGAAAAATCCCCCAAAAAAATTTCCCAAAGCGGGCCCCTTGAGCCACTTTGGTAAATTTTGTAAAGAACAAAATGTCGTTAGAAACAACTTTTTTTAAAATTTGGGGACCTGTAGTTTTAGTGCAATGTCCAGAAAAATGCCCCAAAAATTAAAAGCATGACCCTTGAGCCTTTGGGTTTTAAATTTGGGGGGGAAGAAAAAAGGTCTGTTAGAAACAACATTTTTAGAATAGGACCTGTAGTATAGCTGCTTTTCACAGAAAAATTGCCCAAAAAATTCAAAGCATAAACCTTGGCCACTTTGGTCCAATTGTGAAAAAAACAAATGTCTGTTAGAAAAAAAAAATTTTTTTTAAAGAATTTGGGAAACCTGTATTTTATACCCTCCCATTGGTCCACCCCAAAAATCCCCCAAAAATTTAAAAGGGAAATGACCCTTGAGCCCCTTTGGTAAATTTTTGAAGAAACCAAAATGTTGTTAGAAAACAAAAATTTTTAGAATAGGACCGGGAGTTTTACCCGGCTTGTCCCCCAACAAAAATTTTTGGCCCCCAAAAATTCAAAGCATGCCCCCTTGAGCCACTTTGGCCCCTTTTTGGTGAAAAAATTTTCTTTAAAACAACTTTTTTGGGGGGAATGGGAAAAACCTGTTGTTAGCTCCCCAATGTCAAAAAAAGCAAAATTTTTTCCCCCCAAAAAAAAAATTCAAAGAAGGGGGATTTTGGGGGCACTTTGGGTTAATTGGGGCAAATTTGCCCTGTTGAAAAATTTTTAACAATGGCCGGACCTTTTTTTGCTCCCTTTGGGGTAAAGGAAAAAAATTTTTGGCCGGCCCAAAAATTTTTAAAAGAAAATTGGGAACCTTGGGAAGCCACCTTTGTTAATTTGGGGAAAGAAAATGCTGTTAAAAAACCCTTTTTGTTGGACCGTGGGTTTTAAGGCTGAATGAACAGAAAGGGCCCCCAAAAAATTTAAAGGCCGATGAAACCCTTGACCCACTTGGCCCAGGGTTTGAAGGGAAAAATGTCTTTAAAAACAACTTTTTTGGAAAGGGTGGGGGCCCGGGAATTAAGGGTTCAAGGTCAACCCAAAATCCCCCCCAAAAAAATTCAAAGCAATGCCCCCAATTTAAAACCCAAACTTTGGGGCCCCAAGGGGTGTGAAAAGGGGTTCTTTTTTAGGAAACAAATTTTTAGGGAATAAGGCCCTTTTAGTTTTAGCGGGAAGGGGGTCAAAAAAGGGGCAAAAGGGGCCCACCAAAAACAAGCATATTTTTTGGAGCCACTTTTGGGTTCATTTTTGGGAAAAACAAATGTTCGTTTAGAAAATTTTCAAAAATTTTTAGGGAAAGGGATTTTTCCCGTATTGGGGGGCCTAAAATTGTCCAACAGCAAAATGAAAAAATTAAAAGAAAAAGGGGGTTTCCCTTGAGGCCAATTTGGCCAAAGGGGGGTTGAAGAAACAAATTTTTTTTGTTAAAAGGGAAACCCCCCAATTTTTTTTAAAAAAGGGAAACTTTTATTTTTATTTTTGCAATTTTTGGGGGGGCCGGGCAGGGCCCAAAATTAAAATTTAAAATAAATTTCTGGGTATAAAAATTTTTTTTGGTAGGGGGGATTTTTTGCCCCCAAAAAAAAGTTTTTCCTTTTTTTCCCTTCCCCCCAATGGACCAGTTTAAATTTGAACTCCGACAAACTTAAAACCTTTCCAAAAACCCTTTTTTGGACCAATGCAAAAATTCTTAAGGGTAAAAGGGGGGGTAAAGGAAAAATTTACGGTTTTTAATTCTTTTCCCCTTTGGCCTTTTGTTTTTTTAAAAGGGTTCTCCCACAAGCAAAAAACCCTTCCAAAAAGGAATTTTTTGGGAAAGGGGGGGTAAAAATTGCATAAAAAAAGTTTTCCCCATTTTTTAAAAAAAGTTTTTCCATGAGGAAATTTCGGGTTTGAAAAGGGGAAGGGGGATTAAAGGGGGCCCGGGCAATTTAATGGGTTTTGGGGGACCCCCCCGAAAAAAAATTTGGGCCCAAACAACATTCAAAAAAAGGAAAATCCATGGCCCTTTTGTTTTTAAAATCTTTTGGAAGGGGAAATTTTTTCCCAAACAAATACATTATCGGGTTGGAAAAAGGGGGGGGATGCGGTTTTGTCGGGAAATTTAAATACCCCCTGCTGTGTGGGTCCCGTTTCGATATGACCCCGGGCCCTCCCCGGGGCCCCAAGGCCCAAACCCACCCCCTTTTGGGCGGGGAAAAAGGCCTTTGGGCCTGGGCCCCTTTTCGTCCTTTTTGGTTTTACCAAAAGGTTTTGGGGGCCCAAAACCCCAATTTTTGGCCAAAAAATATTCGGGGGGGGGGGGTTTTTTTGAAAAAAAGGATGGCCCCGGGGCCAACATGTTTTTAAGGTTTTTAACCCCCCCTGTGGTTGGTTGTGTGCCCTCATTCCCCAATCCCTTGGGGTTAAGGGGTGGAAAAACCAAAGAATTTTCCAGGGGTCCCCCCCCATTGGGGGGCCCCCTTCCGGGGGGCCACCTTCCCCTTCCCTGCGGGCCCGCCCCCGAAAAATTATTTGGAACTTTAACCGTTTTGTCACGTGCTGTTGTTGTTCCACCCGGGGAATTTGGGGAACGGGGGAAGAGCCCCCGAAATAGTGTTTCCAAAGGTGAAAACAGAAAAATTCCCCAAAACCCGGGAATTTTTTAATCTTTTTTGGGGTTTTGGGGGTTGGGGAAAGTGCTGTTTTTTTGTTTTGTACCGGGGATCCAGGGGGGGTGGCCAAAAGTAATGGGTTCATTTTGATGGCCCCTTAATGCGAGGTTTTTGTTGGGGGAAAGGGGAGACCAAGCACTCATGTGAGGGATGGACCCTTTGATTTCCCAATTTTTGGGGGTCGGGGGGCATTAGCAAACTGACTTCCTCACTTCCCCTCCCCCTCAAAGTCGCCCCCAAACCTCTTTCCAAGGCAGGGCCCGCGGTAACATCGGTGTTGGGAAACCCCCTCCTCCCCCTTTCCTCCTCCGCTGCCCCGGAAAAGGGGCTTAAACACGCCCTGGTTGGGCCGGGAGAGATGCCCCCCTGGGGGCTGATGGGCCCCCGGGGGCACTAGCTCGGACCCGAACCACTGCTAATGAAGCCCGATAAAATTTGGTAAAAATGTCGGGCCTTGTGGATTTGCGGAGAAAAAGGGTCCGTTTTCCCCCCCCCCCCCCCGCATCTGTTTTCCGTCTCCTCCTCCGTCGCTGGGGGGGAACCTGTTGTTTCGAGTGTCCAACGATCTTTCCCAGAACAAAGATCCCCCCAATGTCATGCGACAAGGGCATTGTCCGCACGGGAATTTTGGTGGCTTCTTAAAAAAATTGGGCAAGGGGGGTGCAGAGCCCTTTCCCCCTGCCTCCACTTCGGTGGTTCAACACCCCGAGGTCCGAAACGCTGCTTGTCAGGCCATGTGTCCCCTTCGGTACTGCGTAATGGCATTTGCGCTCCCTGCCAAAAATCGTGGAGAAAGTGGGGGGTGGAATTCCAGGGGTGTTGCCACGTCAAAAATTGAGAGGGGTTGCGGGGGGGCCCGAGCTGACCCCTTGCAACGCGGGCCAGGGGGGAATTTTAAAGGGCAGGGGGGCAAACGGCGGAAGTGCAAAAACTCAGACCTCGACCCTTCTTAAAGCGGGAAAGTCCAGACCCGGGAAAGGCTTTTTGGGAAATTTCTGGAGACAAGGTTCAGGGACATGTGCCAGGCAAGGGTTTGTGCCCCAGCCTACCGTTTTAAGGGCCGGCCAGCAGTTTTTTCCCCCTTTTATAGCACACCCACCTTGCCTGGCAAAAGGTTTTGTCACCCAGCCAGGGGGCTGGGTTTCTCGTTGCTTAGACCCGTCCACAGTTTCCTGACCTGTGTGGGGAACGGTTCCAAGGCGGGTTTAAAATTTTCAAAAAGGCCTGGTGCCCTTTGGGCCGGGGAGGGCCCCCAGGGACCTTGGGGGAAAGACCCCTGCCCATCCCTGCATTTTTAAAGACCCTTTTTGGGGCCGAGCCTGGAGCCACGTCACCCAGAGCCCATCCCCCCAGCTCCCCCAGTGAGCGGGTCACTGGGGAAAATTTGCGGTCTTGGCCGTGCTTACTAGTCCATGTGGGCGGTGGGTTTAGATGGGAAATTTTCCGGACACAGATGCAGGGCAAAGCGCTTGAAAATTTTAGGGTGACACGTGGTGGCCAGGGCCCGGGGGAAAGGCCTTTTTTGGCAAAGAAATGGCCCCGCTCGGCTTGGGATTGGGGGGGAAAGGGGAGGGCCCTGACGTGGCCCGGGAAACCCCTCTGTGTCCCCCAGACGGGAAAAGGGAACATTTCCAAAGGGCCCAAAAGCCTGGCAATTTACGACATTAAAGGCTTTGGGTTTTGGGGTGGTTTTGGGTTTTTAAATGTTTCTTCGGTTTTCCCAAACCTGGAAGACAGAAAAGGGGGCTGCTTGAATGGCCGCCCGTAGGGGTGCAGGTCGTCAAATGGCGGAAGGAGAAGGGGTTTGGATGGGTCTCTGGTGGTGTGGTGGTTTTCTCGGGTGACCGGGGGGAGGCTGAAAAGGGGGGCTGTTTCCCCCATCATGGGCTCTGAGAGACATTTGGGGCGGAGGAACCGGGTTGGTGGGGGCGGAGGAGGAGGAGGCGGAGACAAGGGTTTTTGGGCGTGGTTGGAGGCCCCGGGGGTCGGTCTGGCCTTTTTTTTGGGCCAAATGTTCCCTCCCTTTCAACTTTAGCATTCGCTGATTAAACTAGACATGTTGGGGGTGGTTAACCACCCTTTGGTTTTTTGCCTTTTACTTATGGGGTTTACGCAAAGGCGGCATATGACATCGCTGGGTGAATCAGGGGGCTTTGCTCAAAGAAGGCCCGGCTTGAGGGGGTCCCGGGCCTTTTTGACGGCGATAAGCGAGGAAACGGGGGGTTTTCGCTGACCTTGGGTTTGGGGGAAAAAATATCAGGGACTTTTTGCGGACCGCCCCCTCCCTTTTTTTGGTGGGAAAAACCCCTTTTTACCCCTACCCCCTGCTTCCTCCCCGTCCATTTATGAAGCGGTCGCAAGGGGCCCCAAAATTTGCGGAAAAGACCCCCGGGTGGATCCGCATGTCGTCTCTTTATAAAAATCAACACGGTGGAAATTTGGGGTTTCCCGACTTTCTGCATCCGAAGCTGCGGGCTACAAGCAAGGGGCACTGCAAGGCGTTTTCCCACCCCCGGGATTTTTGCCCATTTTGGGGGGGGGGGGGGGGGGCCCGGGTTCCCTTAAACCCCCGGTTGGGATCAGTAAAATGGGGGTCAGAGCAGCCCAAATCATCCTCTTGATCTTTTTAAAAATGCCCCTTTGACCCCAAACGTTTTTTTCATCAAAGAGGTCTTCAGGGCAATGGATTATCCCAGTGGTGGGTAAACGAGTTGGGCATTTGGGTGCTTCTTTTTGGACGGTGTGGTGATTTCTGATGAAGACATTTGTGGCCGGGGACTGGGGGGCGAGGAGGGAAGAATGCTAGAAGCCCGGGTTTCATTAACCCTGAAGGGGCGATTTTGGGGCGAATGTTGTTTTCTTAGATTAAAGGCCCTTTACCCAGCGGGTGGGCAGGCCCCGACGGGCCCCGCAACTTACGATCCGCTGGCTGCGTGGGTTTTCGCCAGCACTGGAAGGAGCACCTTCTCTCGTACCCCTACCCCCATGTGGTTTCCCCCCTCTTTTCTGCTTTCCCCCCTGAATTTTTGCTCCTTTTTCAGAAATTAAAAATTTTAGAAGGTTGGAATTGTTTTGGAAAGTCTCTTATTAAAAACGGCCCAAAACACAGCCCATTCTCAAAAACCCCCTAATCAAAAAAAAATTTCTGGATTCAAATTTAATGCAAGGGGTCTATCAACAAATCTGGACTGGGCAAAAGTTTCCCAAAAAAAACGTATTGTTTTGTTTTTGGGATAATAAAAGGTTATTTTTGCACCTTTTCAATTTCCTGTGGTGAATATTTGAATTTTTTTTTAAGATTTAGTGGGGCTGCGTCAATGAACAGTTTCTGGGTGCGGCCCAAAAATCAAAAAAAAAGTAATGTTATGTTTTTATATAATTTAAAATGTATTTTTTTCACCTTTCCCAAATTTTCCCCGTGGGAATATAGAATTGCTGTTTTTTAAAATTTACGTAGTGGGTGCGTCAATGAACAGTACTGGGTGGGGAAAAGTGAAAAAAAAACGTAAATGTTATTTTTGATATAATAAACTGTATTTTTTTTCACCTTTCAATTCACCTGTGGTGAATTTTAGAATTTGCTGTTTTTAAAATTTACGTAGTTTCTGCCCTCAAGGGAAAAGTAATGGGGGCGCCCCCAAATCAAAAAAACACGTAAAATGGATGTTTTGATATTAAAAAACGGTATTTTTTGCACCTTTTTTAAATTCACCCCGGGGGGTGAATATAGAATTGCTGTTTTAAGATTTACGTAGAAAGCTGGTCAATTTAACAGTACTTTGGGGTGGCAAAAAGTCAAAAAAAAACGTAACTTTTTTGTTTTTTATTTTAAAAAAACCGGGATTTTTGGGACCTTTCAATTCACCTGGGTGAAAAATAGAATGCTGTTTTAAAATTTACGTTTGATGCTGGTCAATGAACAGTACTGGGTGCGCAAAAGTCAAAAAAACACGTAACTGTGATGTTTTCGTACGTTACACGGTATTTTTGGCAACAAAAAACCCTGTGCTGAGTGCTGACTACAAGATTGCTGGATTGTATTTAAGGGGCAAGGTTGAAATTTAAACGTAAACAGGTGTAATGGGTAAAAATTGAACACCTATCTGAAATGTATACTGTATAAAAGTGGAGTTTTGCAGCTAACAAAGAGACCTGCAGTTACTAGAAATGATGTTTTTTCCAATATAGTTCAGGCTGCCCAATATCAGGAAATACTTCAATAGCAAACTGTTAATAAAAAAAGATATTCCATAAAATGTCTACACTAAGTCTTGGTAAACTTTTATCCAATGTTCTTTATAGATAGAGTTGTCTGTGTTCGCCCGCGGGGGCCCCCCCCCCCCCGCTCCTCCGCCGTGACTTTACACGGTAGATCTGCTTTAAAATTCTCTAGCTAAATCCATAAAATTGTTCAAATCCCTAATGTAACTAAATTGGAAGGTCACAGTTTAATAGTAGAGGTTTCTCTGTGCAGAATAGACTATTTCGCTGAGTGTTTGGCCACAGGCAGAGCGCAGTCCTTTCCCTATGAGACGCGGGGAGACACTGAGGCTGAAACAGGGAAGGGCTGTTCTATGTAAACGAGGTCATGTGTTTTTTCCCAGCCAATCGCAACCTACACATCCCAGTCATGACGTCGCACACCATTCATCCTGCTCTATTCGGTAATCTGATTTGCTGGCCCCCAAAATGACAGGAAGCGCCCAAAAAGGCGCGATCTTAATAGATGATGCTCAGATTTTAACCTTAATTATCGCATGATCTGGAAAATTCGATCACCATTAAAAACCTTGCCGATTTCAACTTTGTCGATAAAAATCGCTCAACACTAATATTGAGAAACCCAGCAAAAAAAAAAAATTATTTGTGGAATATAGAATACAGAAAAATGGAGTTCACCGTGTGAATGACACGTTATCTGTATTCTGCGGGTCTATATGAATCCGGCTATGTTAAGTTTCTATACCTTTTTTGAGTATTTTTTATTTTATTTGCAGCATCATATTCTGGAACCTATTCTGTGTCATACTGACACACAGTAATGCATACAGGGGTATACAGTAATGTATTAACATACTCCTAAGTCTAAAAAAAACATAAAAATGTATGGAAAAAATAAAATAAAAAATAAATATTAATTACAGAATATTGTACGTACACCACACAAAAACAAAAAAAAACAAACATATTAGGCATCCACACAAACAATAACCTACAGAACTAATCTAAAAGGTTATTTAGTCTGAATGGTGAAAATATTAAAAAAAACAAATACAGAAAAATGTTTTTTTTATGTTCACATTGCAAGAATTTTTATTTAAATTACACAGTAGTTAATATGTAAACTCAAACTACTCTTCCCAAAAATAAGTCCACGTCCACTGCATCATAGAAAAAAATTAAATAAAAAAGTTATGATGAAACGCGGGGAGGCAAAAATTAAAACATTTAACTGCTAATTAAGGCTTTTTAAGGCCTGGGACTTGAGGGGTTAAAGCCAATACTCTGAGGGCCGCCCATTGCTTTTCTAGATGCCAATCTCCTGGGGTTATGTCTCTTAGTAGTTTAGCACATGCAGACACTAGGATGTTTTCCATTCTGCTCCTTCAGGCTAAATTCATTGGTGTATAGCTGACTGCAGTCATATAACAGATTCTTACTTGGATTAAAGGGTTGTTCTCACCATATTGTTTATGAGAGCCTACTCTTTACAACCAGCTTCAGACTCTCACATCTTGGTCAGGCGCTGGGTGGCTCTACAGCTTCAGGCTCCCACTTCCTGTTCAGGCTGTGGATGGTTCTACAACTTCAGGCTCCCACTTTATGTTTAAACTGTGAGTGGTTCTGAAGCATAAGGCTCCCACTTCCAGTTCAGACTGTGGGCAGTTCTAAAACCTCAGGCTCCTACTCTCTGTTCAGGCTGTGGGTGGTGTTAAAGCTTCAGGCTCCTACTTCCTCTTCAGGCTGGGGTGGTTCTATAGTGTCAGGTTCCTACTTCCTTTTCAGGCTGTGGGCAGTTCTACAGCTTCAGGCTCCGACTTCCTGTTCAGGCTGTGAGTGGTTCTACAGCTTCAGGCTCCGACTTCTTGTTCAGGCTGTGGGTGGTTCTACAGTGTCAGGCTCCTACTTCCTGTTCAGGCTGTGGGCGGCTCTACATCTGCAGGCTCCCACTTCCTGTTCAGACTGTGAATGGTTCTACAGCTTCAGGCTCCCACTCCCTGTTAAGGCTGTGGGCAGTTCTACAACTTCAGACTCAAACTTTTCCTTTTCAGGCTTTAGATGGTTCTCCCGCTCTACGCTCCTACTTCCTGTTCAGGTTGTGGGTGGTTCTACAGCTTCAGGCTCCCACTTCCTGTTCAGACTGTGATTGGTTCTACAACTTCAGACTCAAACTTTTCCTTTTCAGGCTTTAGATGGTTCTCCAGCTCTTACCTCCTGTTCAGGTTGTGGGTGATTGCACAGCTCCAGGCTCCCACTCCCTGTTTAGGCTGTGGGCAGCTCTACAACTTAAAGGGAATCTGTCACCAATTTTTTTTTTTACTTATTAAATCAAGCCCCTGATCCATATTATTTTCCTCTCCGTCGTTTTTATTTCCTGATTGTAGATTTCTCTATTCGGCCGTCTATATATGATTGTGGGGAAGACATTCTTTTTTGCACTGCTTTAACAGCAGTCAGAGAGATACTTTACAGCAGCTTCATGCCCATAGGATTCTTAAGACAGATTCTGTCCCATAGACTTGTATAGGAGAGTTCACTATGAAGGGAGGTGAGAGGGGGAGCTGTGACATTTCCTCTTATGACTGGTGGATTCTGTGTCATCTGTACACAATGGTGTCTCCTTTCAGTTTGACCCTGCTTTTACTGATAATGAGCAGACATTGCTGAAAAGCTCTCTAAACAGAACAGGAAGTGTCAGACGATTATTGGGCCCAGTGGCCAAAGTGAGAACTGCAGGACTTAAGAATTATTAAAAAAAAATATTGAAAGTTATCTGGAAAATTAAAAAAAAACATAACCAAAAATTCCTACAAAATGTGTTTAACATAAAAATGTGAGTTAAAGGGAATGTGTCATCAAAAAATGACTTATTGTTTAAGGCTCCCACTTCCTGTTCAGGCTGTTAGTGGTTTTACAGCTTCAGACTCCCACTTCCTGTTCAAACTGTGGGTGGCTGTACCATACCTCCCAACCTTAAGAGATTGCAAAGATAGACACATCAGGCCACACCTCCAAGCATATGACATCAAACTAGGCCATGCCTCTAACACCGCCCAAACACGTGGAATCACTGCAGGACATTCCTAAAACCAGCCCCACCTAACAGAATCATGGCCCGCCTCCTCCAGCACACCAGCACAACAGCGGCATTACTGTGTCTATAAAGATGTATTTATATAAAATAATGTACATACATAAATCTACACAAAAAACTGTAAGACAATATTCTATGAATGATACCTCTATCTAATGGTTGTACAGTGACCACATAATACTGCTATAGAAGGAACAAATATCACCGTACTGTTACTGACCAAATCAAGACTAATATTATCAATACCGTTATACAAAGATCAAATTATACCTCCACATCACGACCACATATCACAACCACATTGTGACTGAATAATACTGCCATACCATGACCACATAGTGCTTGAATAATACCGCCACACTATAACCTCATATTACCACCACATAGTACTTGAATAATTCAGCAAGACTATAACCTCATATCACCACCAAATTGGATGACACGTATGTATTTTGTCGCCCAGACGCCATTTTTTGCGCTCATTTGTAGAATGCGCCTGGATCTATGAACCTGTTCTACTGCGGGTCATAGATTTAGCGCTTTCTAGCTACAAAGCGACAATTCAGGCTCAGGTAAAACACTTGTACATTGGTCTCCGTGTTCCAGCAGTAATGCGCCTGGTTTTGTCGCACTAAAGTCATAAATGTGTAGATTCATACGGTTGTGGTGCGACGCTTCCAGCATAACCCCCGATCTCAGACACTATATATTGACCCTAGAGTGGTACACACCAATATCGCATAGCAAGAAAAGTATATTTAAAACTACTTTATTCAGAAACATATAACTAAAATATGTAACTTGCAGTGCTTAATTAAGCTACTTGCGTTCCTTTTTAAGTCCATAGACGGCAGTAGGAGAGCAGGATCCAAAGTCCATACAAAGCATTCTCCCGGCGTGTCCACGTGTGCTGGCGCCCATAGAGGAGAGACAGACAGGAAAAGGCTGGAAAACCGTGTGACGTTTCGGGGCTAGTCCCGCCCCTTCTTCAAACACGTAGTTTCCTCATAATCACTTCCCTTTATACTCAACATCGCGATAGATGCCAAGAAAAGGTAACACAGGTTACATACAGATAAACCAATCTATAAAAAGACACGTAGATTTAAATTCTCATTCATGCCTAGGGGAGCTAATGTGTTCATTTTAAATATCCAAAACGACTCTCTCTGGAGCAAAGTTCTCTCTAATTTTTATCATTTTGTGCTGTCACTTCCTCTAAAACGCACCATTTAAGATCTGCCACAGTGTGTTTATGTTCTAAGAAGTGCCTAGCCACCGTGGTTTCTCCAAACCTTTTCTTTTTTTTACATTAGTTGTTTCAGCATGACCGAGACTATTACGAATCGAGGATTTGTGCTCAGTAATGCGGGTTTTTATTTGGCGCATGGTTTGTCCTACATAGCCCTTACCACATGGGCATTTTAGGAAGTAAACTACACACTTTGAATTACACGTGAAGGTTCCCTTATGAAATATTTTATACCCTTTAGTGGGATGGGAGATGAAAGAACCTTTGATAATCGCACTGCAATTGCAGCAACCAAGGCAGGGAAATGTACCTTTATGTTTGCTCTGTAGTACTTTTTGTTTTAATCCTGTGTCTTTATACAGCTGTGACGTCTCTAGCTAGCATTCAAGCAGTAGTTAGAGAGCCATAGCCTTATGCAATATATGCCTATGTTTGAAAATTGAGCCTAGAGTGGTACACACCAGTAATACACAGGCGCTCTGCAGAAATATATTAACGCCATACAATGACTACATGGAGGTAGATACCAGTTGTACGCGGTTCCTCTCCAGACATATATAGAGTCCAGTTACATCCAATGACTCACATGTTTTCTCTGATGAGTTGTTCACTTTCCCTTTTCTTCCCCATCTGGCTCAGAGCATTATGACGATTTTTTCCAGTCACGATTCGTCCCTGCAAAATTAACAACACAAACATCTTAGACTCCTCACTTTTCCAGCACCTCCCTAGCAGTTCACACCTCTGTACAAACTCCCCATGGGTTATAGGCGGTGGTCAGGAAGTTATAGAGTGTTAGGTGACGGTTGTATTTTGTATTGGCACTGGGCTACAGAAAACAATAGTAATGGGCAGGGGTGGGAAAGGGTGGACAAGTCACAGCTTCCAGGCACAATCTCCTGTGTTATGGAGCGTGCTGCAACCCCGCGCCGCCCCCGCTCTGCCCAACCGCATACTCACCCACTTTCCTGCTACCCGTCCCAGCTCTGCTGAACGCCAGCACGTGAGCGCTCCTGCTTCCTAGTACACGCACGTGGCAGCTCTTGGCAGCACCAACCATTTAGCTTCTGGGCTCCTCCTACACTCTCTGCCAGAGTATTGGTGTTCCTTAGTACATTTTAGAGAGTGTTGGAGAGAATTCTTGTCTATCCATGTACCAGTTATTCCTGCTACCGTTTCCTGACCTTATCGCCTGTCCCCAGTTGCCTTTCTCTCCT
>JAODAL010079396.1:0-12589 GCA_025379985.1 Phyllomedusa bahiana | reverse complement strand
GCGTGTGGGAGGTTGGGGGCGGTGTGAGGGGTGTGGGGTGCGGTGTGGGGGGTGTGGGGGTGTGCGGGTGGGGTTGTGGGGTGCGGTGTGTGGAGGTGTGGGGTGCGGTGTGTGGAGGTGTGGGGTGCTGTGTGTGGTGGTGTGGGGTGCGGTTTGTGGAGGTGTGGGGTGCGGTTTGAGGAGGTGTGGGGTGCGGGGGGATTTGGGGGGGTTTGGGTGGGTTGGGGGGTGCGGGGGTGGGGTGTGGGGTGCGGTGTGTGGAGGTTGGGGGCGGTGTGTGGGGGTTTGGGGGGTGCGGGCCGCGGAGGTGTGGGTGGTGGGAGGTGTGGGGTGCGGCATTGGGGGGGTTTGTGTGGTGAGAGGAGGTGTGGGGTGCGGTGTGTGGAGGTGTGGGGTGCGGGGTGTGGAGGTGTGGGGTGCGGGGTGTGGAGGTGTGGGGTGCGGCGTGTGGGGTGTGGGGTGGGCCCCAAAGGGGGGTGGGGTGAGGGGGGGGGGTGCGGGTGTGGCGGTGGGGGGTGGGCGTGTGGAGGTGTGGGTGGGGGGTGGGGGTGTGGCGGTGGGGAGGGTGGGGTGCGGTGTGTGGAGGTGTGGGGTGCGGCGCGCGGAGGTGTGGTGAGAGGAGGTGTGGGGTGCGGCGTGTGGAGGTGTGGTGAGAGGAGGTGTGGGGTGCGGTGTGTGGAGGTGTGGGGTGCGGCGTGTGGAGGTGTGGGGTGCGGCGTGTGGAGGTGTGGGGTGCGGCGTGTGGAGGTGTGGGGTGCGGTGTGGGGTGCGGTGTGTGGGGGTGGGGGGGGGTGTGTGGGGTGGTGGGGGGTGGGGCGTGTGGAGGTGTGGGGTGCGGCGTGTGGAGGTGTGGGGTGCGGTGTGGGGTGCGGTGTGTGGAGGTGTGGGGTGCGGCGCGCGGAGGTGTGGGGTGCGGCGCCCGGAGGTGTGGGGTGCGGCGCCCGGAGGTGTGGGGTGCGGCGCGCGGAGGTGTGGGGTGCGGCGTGTGGAGGTGTGGTGAGAGGAGGTGTGGGGTGCGGCGTGTGGAGGTGTGGGGTGCGGCGTGTGGAGGTGTGGGGTGTGTGGAGGTGTGGGGTGCGGGGGGGGGAGGTGTGGGGTGCAGGGTGTGCGGGTGTGGTGGTGTGGGGGGGGCGTGTGTGGAGGTGTGGGGTGCGGCGTGTGGAGGTGTGGTGAGAGGAGGTGTGGGGTGCGGTGTGTGGAGGTGTGGGGTGCGGTGTGTGGAGG
The DNA here is from genome assembly GCA_025379985.1 of Phyllomedusa bahiana. Lineage (NCBI taxonomy): Eukaryota > Metazoa > Chordata > Amphibia > Anura > Hylidae > Phyllomedusa > Phyllomedusa bahiana. The sequence goes on along the minus strand of JAODAL010079396.1, from coordinate 11,365 downwards.
TGTGGGGGGGGGGTTGGGGGTGTGGGGGCGGCGTGTGGAGGGGGGTTTGGAGGTGTGGGGTGGGGGTTTTGTGGGGGGTTTGGTGTGCGGCGTGCGGAGGTGTGGGGTGGAGGTGTGGGGTGCGGCGTGTGGAGGTGTGGGGTGGGGTGTGTGGAGGTGTGGGGGGGCTTTTTGTTGGGGGTGTGTTGTGCGGGGTGGGGTGTGGGGGGGGGGGGTTTGTGGGGGTTTGTGGGGTGCGGGTTGGAGGAGGTGGGGGGGGGCGGTGTGAGGAGGTGTGGGGTGCGGTGTGTGGAGGTGTGGGGTGCGGTGTGTGTGGAGGTGTGGGGTGCGGCGTGTGTGGAGGTGTGGGGTGCGGCGTGTGGAGGTTTGGGGTGCGGCGTGCGGAGGTGTGGGGTGCGGCGTGTGGAGGTGTGGGGTGCGGTGTGTGGAGGTGTGGGGTGCGGTGTGTGGAGGTGTGGGGTGCGGTGTGGGGTGCAGTGTGTGGAGGTGTGGGGTGCGCTGTGTGTGGAGGTGTGGGGTGCGGCGTGTGGAGGTGTGGGGTGCGGCGTGGGGAGGTGTGGGGTGGGGCGTGTGGGGTGCGGCGTGTGGAGGTGTGGGGTGCAGTGTGGGGAGGTGTGGGGTGCGGCGTGTGGAGGTGTGGGGTGCGGGGTGTGGAGGTGGGGGGGGGGGTGTGGGGGGTTGTGGGGTGCGGCTTTGTGGAGGTTGGGTTCGTGTGAGGAGGTGTGGCGTGTGGAGGTGGGGGGGTGCTTTGTGGGGGTGTGGGTGCAGTGGGTGGTGTGGGGTCGGGGTGGTGAGGAGGTGGGGGTGCGTGTGAGGGGTGTGGGGTGCGTGTGTGGGGTGTGGGGTGCAGTGGGGGTGCGGGTTTTGGAGGTGGGGGGTGCGGGGTTGGGGGTTCGGGTGTGGGGGTGTGGGGTGCTTGGTGGGGGTTTGGGGTGGGGGGTGCGGAGGGTGGGGGGGGTTTTTTGTGGGAGGTTTGGGGTTGCGGCGTGCGGGGTGTGGGGGGGCGGCGTGTGGAGGTGTGGGGGGTTGTGGCGTGTGAGGTGTGGGGTTGCGGGGTGTGGGGTTGGGGTGCAGCGTGTGGGGTGTGGGGGCAGGTGTGGGGGTGTGGTGAGGGAGGTGGGGGGTGCGGTGTGTGGAGGTTTGGGGTTGCGGGTGTGGGGTGTGTGGTGCAGTGTGGGAGGTGTGGGTTGGGGGTGGGGGCAGTTGGGGGTGTGGGGTGAGTGGGGGGTGAAAGGATGGAGGGTTGTGGGGGGCGGTTGTGGGGGTTTTGGGGGGGGGGGGGGTGTTGAGGAGGGGGGGGGGCGGCGTGCGTGGGGGTGGGGGCGGCGTGGGAGGGGTGGGGGCGGTGTGGAGGTGGGGGGTGCGGTGTGTGGTGCAGTGTGTGGAGGTGTGGGGTGCGGCGTGTGGAGGTGTGGGGTGCAGGGTGCGGAGGTGTGGGGTGCAGTGTGGGGTGTGGCGTGTAGAGGTGTGGGGTGGAGGTGTGGGGGGGCGTGGGTGGAGGTGGGGGGAGGTGTGGGGGTGGGGTGCGGCGTTTGGAGGTGTGGGGTGGGGGGTGTGGAGGTGTGGGGGGGCGGTGTTGTGGAGGTGTGGGGTGCAGTGTGGAGGTGTGGGGTGGGGGTGTGGGGGGGGGTGGGGTGTGGGGGGGGTGTGGGGTGCGGGTGTGGGGGGGGGGGTGCAGTGTGGGGTGGTGTGGGGGTGCGGGGGTGGGGTGCAGGGTGTGGAGGGTGGGGGGTTCTGTGTGTGGGGTGTGGGGTGCAGCGTGCGGGGTGTGGGGTGCGTTTTGGGGTGCGGCTTTTGTAGAGGTGTGGGGTGCGTGTGTGGGGGGGGGTGGGAGGTTGGGGTGCGGCGTGTGGAGGTGTGGGGTGCGGCGGTGGGGGGTGGGGTGCAGGGGGGTGGTGGTTGGGGTGGGGGTGTGGGGGGTGTTGGAGGGTGGGGTGGGGTGGGGAGGTGTGGGTGCAGCGTGCGGAGGTGTGGGGTTTGCATGTGGGGTGCGGGTGTGAGGTGGGGGTGGGGGTGGGGTGCAGTGTGTGGAGGTGTGGGGTGCAGTGTGTGGAGGTGTGGGGTGCGGCGGGTGGGGGGGTGGGGTGCGGCGTGGGGGGGTGTGGGGTGCGGCGTGTGGAGGTGTGGGGTGGGGTTTGTGAGGGGGTGGGGAGCGCTGTGCTGTGGGGGAGGGGGGTGTGGGGTGCGGTGGAGGGGGTGGGGGGTGCGGGTGAGGAGGGAGGGGTGGTGGTGGAGGTTGGGGTGCGGCGTGTGGGGTGTGGGGTGCGTGTGGGGTGCAGTGTGGGGGAGGTGGGGGTGCGGTGTGGGGGGGGGGGAGCGCTTTTGTCGTGGTGAGGGTGGTGTGGGGGGGCGGTGTTGGTGGAGGAGGTGTGGGGTGCTGTGTGTGGAGGTGTGGGGTGCGGTGTGAGGAGGTGTGGGGAGCGCTGTGTGTGGTGAGAGGAGGTGTGGGGTGCGGTGTGGAGGTGTGGGGTGCGGTGTGAGGAGGTGTGGGGAGCGCTGTGTGTGGTGAGAGGAGGTGTGGGGGGGGCGGTGTGTGGAGGTGTGGGGTGCGGTGTGAGGAGGTGTGGGGAGCGCTGTGTGTGGTGAGAGGAGGTGTGGGGAGCGCTGTGTGTGGTGAGAGGAGGTGTGGGGAGCGCTGTGTGTGGTGAGAGGAGGTGTGGGGTGCGGTGTGTGTGAGAGGGAGGTTGGGGTCGTGTGTGTGGGGTTTTTGGGGGGAGTGTGTGGGGATTTTTGGGGGGGGTGTGTGGTAGGAGGGGGCGGGGAGGCTTGCTTGTGGTGAGAGGAGGTGTGGGGGAGTGCTGGTGGGTGAGGGAGGAGTGTGGGGGCGCGGGTGTGTGGTGAGAGGGGTGGGGGGGTGTGTGGGGTAAGGGAGGGGGTGGGGAGGCTGTGGTGGAGGTGGGGGGGTTTTGCGGGTGTGAGGAGGTGTGGGGGCGCTTTTGTCTGGGTGAGAGGGGTTTTGGGGTGCGGTGTGTGGAGGTGTGGGGTGCAGTGTGAGGAGGTGTGGGGTGCGGTGTGTGGAGGTGTGGGGTGCGGTGTGAGGAGGTGTGGGGTGCGGTGTGAGGAGGTGTGGGGTGCGGTGTGTGGAGGGGTGGGGTGCGGTGTGGGGTGCAGTGTGAGGAGGTGTGGGGTGCAGTGTGAGGAGGTGTGGGGGGGGTGGGGTGCGGGGTGTGGAGGTGTGGGGTGCGGTGTGAGGAGGGGTGGGGTGCAGGGTGTTGGGGTGGGGTGCGGTGTGTGGAGGTGGGGGGTGCAGTGTGAGGAGGTGGGGGGTGCAGTGTGGGAGGTGGGGTGGGTGGGGAGGGTTGGGGGAGGCTGTGTTTGGGGAGGGAGGTGTGGGGTGCGGAGAGAGGAGGTGTGGGGTGAGTGTGAGGAGGTGTGGGGTGCAGTGTGGAGGTGGGGGGTGCAGTGTGGAGGTGTGGGGTGCGGTGTGAGGAGGTGTGGGGTGCGGTGTGTGGAGGTGTGGGGTGCGGTGGGTGGTGGTGTGGGGTGGGGTGTGAGGAGGTGTGGGGTGCGGTGTGTGGAGGTGTGGGGTGCGGTGTGTGGAGGTGTGGGGTGCGGTGTGAGGAGGTGTGGGGTGCGGTGTGTGGAGGTGTGGGGTGCGGTGTGTGTGGTGAGAGGAGGTGTGGGGAGCGCTGTGTGTGGTGAGAGGAGGTGTGGGGTGCGGTGTGAGGAGGTGTGGGGTGCGGTGTGAGGAGGTGTGGGGTGCAGTGTGTGGAGGTGTGGGGTGCGGTGTGTGGAGGTGTGGGGTGCGGTGTGAGGAGGTGTGGGGTGCGGTGTGTGGAGGTGTGGGGTGCGGTGTGTGGAGGTGTGGGGTGCGGTGTGAGGAGGTGTGGGGGGCGGTGTGGGGTGCGGTGTGTGTGGTGTGAGGAGGTGTGGGGAGCGGTGTGTGTGGTGAGAGGAGGTGTGGGGTGCGGTGTGAGGGGGTGTGGGGTGAAGTGTGTGGAGGTGTGGGGTGCGGTGTGTGGAGGTGTGGGGTGCGGTGTGTGTGGTGAGAGGAGGTGTGGGGTGCGCTGTTTGTGGTGAGAGGTGGTGTGGGGTGCGCTGTGTGTGGAGGTGTGGGGTGCGGTGTGAGGAGGTGTGGGGTGCGGTGTGTGTGTGGTGAGAGGAGGTGTGGGGGCGCTGTGTGTGTGGTAGGGGGGGGTGGGGGGCGCTGGTGTGTGGTGGAGGAGGTGTGGGGGGGGGTTGGTTGGTGAGAGGATTTGGGGGGAGCGTGTGTGTGTGGTGTGAGGGAGGTGTGGGGAGCGCTGTGTGGTGAGAGGAGGTGTGGGGAGCGCTGTGTGTGGTGAGAGGAGGTGTGGGGAGCGCTGTGTGTGTGGTGAGAGGAGGTGTGGGGAGCGCTGTGTGTGTGGTGAGAGGAGGTGTGGGGAGCGCTGTGTGTGGTTTTTGTGTTGGGGTTGGGGAGCGCTGGTGTGGTGGAGGAGGGGGGGGAGGGGCTGTGTGGGGGAAAGGGAGGTTGGGGAGCGTTGGTTGAAGGAGGTTTTTGGGGGGGCCTTTGTGTGTGTGGTAGGGAGTGTTGGGGGCGGTGTGTTTGGTGGAGGGGGTGGGGGGGGGTGTGGTTAGAGGAGGGGGGGGGGAGCGCTGTGGGTGGGGGGGGTGGGGGAGCGTGTGTGTGGTGGAGGGGGGGTGGGGTTTTTGGGGGGGGGGTTTTTCCCCCCCCCCCCCCCCCCCCCCTTTTTAAATTTTCCCCCCCCTTTTGTGTTAAAATTTTTTGTGGGGGCGCGGTGGGGGGGGGGGGAGGGTGGTGGGGGGGAGGTTGGGGAGCGCTGTGTGAGAGTGGGGGGGTTTTTTGTGGGGGGGGGTGTGGGGGGGTGGTTTGGTGGGGGGTTTGGGGGACGCTTTTGTGGTGGGGGGGGTGTGGGGGGGGGGTGGGGAGGTGTGGGGTGGGTTGTGTTGGGAGAGGAGGTGGGGGAGGCTTTGGTTGGGGAGAGGAGGTGGTGTGGGGTGCGCTGTGTGTGGTGAGTGGTGGTGTGGGGCGCGCTGTGTGTGGTGAGAGGAGGTGTGGGGAGCGCTGTGTGTGGTGAGAGGAGGTGTGGGGAGCGCTGTGTGTGGTGAGAGGGGGGTGGGGGGCGCTGTGTGGGGAGGTGTGGGGTGGGCGTGGGAGGTGGGGGGGGTGCGGCGTGGGGGGTTGGGGTGCGGGTGTGGAGGTGTGGGGGCGGGTGGGGAGGTGGGGGGTTGCTGTGTGGGTGTGGGGGGGCGGTGTTTTGGATTGGGGGGGTGCGGTGTGTGGAGGTGTGGGGTGCGGTGTGAGGAGGTGTGGGGTGCAGTGGTGGTGTGGGGTGCGGTGTGGTGGGGTGGGGTGCGGTGTGTGGTGGTGTGGGGTGCGGCGTGTGGTGGTGTGGGGTGCGGCGTGTGGAGGTGTGGGGTGCGGCGTGTGGAGGTGTGGGGTGCGGCGTGTGGAGGTGTGGGGTGCAGTGTGTGGAGGTGTGGGGTGCGGCGTGTGGAGGTGTGGGGTGCGGCGTGTGGAGGTGTGGGGTGCGGCGTGTGGAGGTGTGGGGTGCAGTGTGTGGTGGTGTGGGGTGCGGTGTGTGGTGCAGTGTGTGGAGGTGTGGGGTGCGGCGTGTGGAGGTGTGGGGTGCAGCGTGCGGAGGTGTGGGGTGCAGTGTGGGGTGCGGCGTGTAGAGGTGTGGGGTGGAGGTGTGGGGTGCGGCGTGTGGAGGTGTGGGGTGCGGCGTGTGGAGGTGTGGGGTGCGGTGTGTGGAGGTGTGGGGTGCGGCGTGTGGAGGTGTGGGGTGCAGTGTGTGGTGGTGTGGGTGGAGGTGTGTGGTGCAGTGTGTGGAGGTGTGGGGTGCGGCGTGTGGAGGTGTGGGGTGCAGCGTGCGGAGGTGTGGGGTGCAGTGTGGGGTGCGGCGTGTAGAGGTGTGGGGTGGAGGTGTGGGGTGCAGTTGGTGGGAGGTGTGGGAGTTTGGGGGGTGGTGTGTGGGAGGTGTGGGGTGCGGTGTGAGGAGGTGTGGGGTGCGGTGTGTGGAGGTGTGGGGTGGAGGTGTGGGGTGCGGCGTGTGGAGGTGTGGGGTGCAGTGTGAGGAGGTGTGGGGTGCGGCGTGAGGAGGTGTGGGGTGCGGCGTGAGGAGGTGTGGGGTGCGGCGTGTGGAGGTGTGGGGTGCGGCGTGTGGAGGTGTGGGGTGCGGTGTGAGGAGGTGTGGGGTGCGGTGTGAGGAGGTGTGGGGTGCAGTGTGTGGAGGTGTGGGGTGCGGCGTGTGGAGGTGTGGGGTGAGGAGGTGTGGTGTGGTGAGGAGGTGTGGGGTGGGGTGTGTGGAGGTGTGGGGTGCGGTGTGAGGAGGTGTGGGGTGCGGCGCGTGGGGTGCGGTGTGAGGAGGTGTGGGGTGCAGTGTGAGGAGGTGTGGGGTGCAGTGTGGGGTGCGGCGTGTGGAGGTGTGGGGTGGAGGTGTGGGGTGCAGTGTGTGGAGGTGTGGGGTGCAGTGTGAGGAGGTGTGGGGTGCGGCGTGTGGAGGTGTGGGGTGCGGCGTGTGGAGGTGTGGGGTGCGGCGTGTGGAGGTGTGGGGTGCGGCGTGTGGAGGTGTGGGGTGCGGTGTGAGGAGGTGTGGGGTGCGGTGTGAGGAGGTGTGGGGTGCAGTGTGTGGAGGTGTGGGGTGCGGTGTGAGGAGGTGTGGGGTGCGGCGTGTGGAGGTGTGGGGTGCAGTGTGTGGTGGTGTGGGGTGCGGTTTGAGGAGGTGTGGGGTGCGGTGTGTGGAGGTGTGGGGTGCGGTGTGAGGAGGTGTGGGGTGCAGTGTGTGGAGGTGTGGGGTGCGGTGTGTGGAGGTGTGGGGTGCAGTGTGAGGAGGTGTGGGGTGCAGTGTGAGGAGGTGTGGGGTGCAGTGTGGGGTGCAGTGTGTGGTGGTGTGGGGTGCGGTTTGAGGAGGTGTGGGGTGCGGCGTGTGGAGGTGTGGGGTGCGGCGTGTGGAGGTGTGGGGTGCAGCGTGCGGAGGTGTGGGGTGCAGTGTGGGGTGCAGTGTGTGGAGGTGTGGGGTGCAGTGTGTGGAGGTGTGGGGTGCAGTGTGGGGTGCTGCGTGTGGAGGTGTGGGGTGCCTCCTGTTCTTCATGTTCTTATCATGTCCTTTAACCCTGTGTAGAGAGCAGTGATGAGGAGGTCGCCCCACCGTCCCCCCGGCAGCGGCGTCCCCTTCCGTTCCCTCCTGACCCGGCAGAGCCCGATGGGTCGGTGAGTACGGGCCTGTGTCCCCCCCAGGTCAGGCTCCGGGGCCCGTGCACATTAGATAGGTGTCCGCTGCCTCTGACTGTCTTGGTGCATGTATTGTGAGTCTATGTTCACACGGCTGATTCCAGAACTGATTCATGTCGGATTTCTGATGTAAATACTTTCTGAAATCAGTTGCCAATAAGCTTCACTAAGTCTGGGAAGTATTTGGAACTGATGTCGCGACGGATTCACCATCTCCGTTCATTATAGGGGGTGAATCCGTCCGGAAATAATTCACACGCACATTGTTTTTGCGGCCGACACGTATTTCCCATTAAAATCAATGTAAAACGGCCAGTTACTTGTTTGTAACTGATTTCGCGACGGATTTGCAGCCGTGTGACCGAGGCCTAAGAGGTAAGAGCCCGAGGCGGCGTCTCCCCAGAGCAGAGGAAGGTGCACCAGCGGCTGCAGTGGGGCTCGTGGGGCTCGGCCGAGGAACCTGCAGAATGGGGCTGAGCAGCGGCGCCCCCCTCAGGGCTTCATCTCCTTCTCTTTCACCTGCAGATATTAGAGGATCCTGTGTCTCTTCCTCCCAAACCCGAGCTCCACAGCTCAGGCACGAGCTCTGCTTCCATGACCTGCAGGTAGGTTTTATCATCACAAAGGAGCACGCACTGCGGCCCGTCCTGACTACACTGCGCTGTACACGCTGCGGCACGTCCTGACTACACTGCGCTGTACACACTGCGGCACGTCCTGACTACACTGCGCTGTACACACTGCGGCACGTCCTGACTACACTACGCTGTACACACTGCGGCACGTCCTGACTACACTGCGCTGTACACACTGCGGCACGTCCTGACTACACTGAGCTGTACACACTGCGCACGTCCTGAACCTACCGACCTAAAAGCCGCTGTGACACACTGCGGCACGTCCTGACTACACTGCCTGTACACACTGCGCACGTCTGACTACACTAGGCTGTACACACTGCGGCCGCCCTTTAACTACACTGCGCTGTACACCTGCGGCACTTTCCTGACTACACTGCGCTGTACACGCTGCGGCACGTCCTGACTACACTGCGCTGTACACGCTGCGGCACATCCTGACTACACTGCGCTGTACACGCTGCGGCACGTCCTGACTACACTGCGCTGTAACACCTGCGGCACTCTATCGACCTTAACACAGCCCCGTGTACACTGCTGCCCGGCACGTCCTGACTACACGATGCGATTTGAAACACGCTGGGGCCCCCGTCCTGATTTACCCCTGCGCTTGTACAACCTGCGGCACATCCTGACTACACTGTACACACTGCAGCACATCCTGACTACCACGGGGCAGCCTGACACACTGAAAACCTGCGCACGTCCTGACTACACTGCGCTGTACACACTGCGGCACGTCCTGACTACACTGTACACACTGCGGCACATCCTGACTACACTGCGCTGTACACACTGCGGCACTTCCTGACTACACTACCTGTACACACTGCGGCACGTCCTGACACACCCCTGCGGCTTGACACACTGCCCTGGCCCCGTCCGGGTTTTACCCCTCCCACTGTACAGAGATTATTGCTCTCCTCCCTGACGTGGACTGTTCTGCCTCTCCCTCCCCCTCCTATGTCTCTTTAGGTTCCACAACACTTTCGGTTGATGCAGTATCAGCCAGTGAGGAGTCTTGGGGCGTCCTCCATGTACCGGCCCCGTCATCTGCTGAGACCCCTGCGGAGAGGAGCTGAGGTAACGCCAACCGCTAGCAGCTTCTTATCTCACTTCCCTGTCTCCTCCCTGCACTCCTGGGAGCTGTAGTCCCTGCACTCCTGGGAGCTGTAGTCCCTGCACTCCTGGGTGTTGTAGTCCCTGCACTCCTGGGCGTTGTAGTCCCTGCACTCCATAGTGATGTGCATTGATAAGCTGAACTGTTTCCTGTGTCTGCAGGATGAGCTGATACCAGAGATGACCCCATGGCCTGATGACCCTGCCCCCGAACTAGACGAGGAGCCAGCAGGGTTCCAAGTGCTGCTGAGACCCCACCCAGCTTCTGCTGCACCCCACACAGCAGCAGCCCATGAATGTGTTTGTGAGTGCAGAGTCATGTTACCCATAACGTGTCAGCACACAGGGGCCCTTACTGGGGCGGTGTGGGTGGGGCTTTGCTGGGGAATTGTGGGAGGGGCCATCCTTGGGGCATTGTGGGAGGGGTCCTCTGGCCTGTGTGGGAGGAGCCCTCCTTGGGGCAATGTGGGAGGGGGCCTTATGGGGAGTGGAAGGGGCGGTGTGGGAGGAGCCCTCCTTTTGGGGGTGTGGGAGGGGTCCATACGGGGAGTGGGAGGGGCTCTCCGGCGGTGTGGGAGGAGCCCTCTTTTCAGGGAGTGGGAGGGGCCCTCTGGGCGGTGTGGGAGGAGCCCTCCTTTTGATGGTGTAGGAGGGGCCCTCGGGTGATGTGGGAGGGGCTCTCGGGCGGTGTGGGAGGGCCCTCTGGGCGGTGTGGGAGGAGCCCTCCTTTTGGTGGTGTGGGAGGGGCCCATACGGGCAGTGTGGGTGGGGCCCTCAGGAAGCGTGGGTGGGGCCATCTGGCGGTGTGGGTGGGGCCCTCTGCAGTGAAGTTGCGGGTACAGCAGGTAGATCTTTAATTCTCGTCTGGAATGTTACTGAGAAAATGAATCAATTATTCCTACAAGTGACAAAGCACAAATCAAAATGACAGACAACGTGTCATACCAGGGAGGGGAGCTGTGACGCCTCTGCATTATGACATATGGGGACCTGAGGCTCCTGTAGGGTGAGGAGTTCCCGTATATTATTATATAGGGGGAGGAGCTCCTGAATATTATTGTATAAGGGGAGGAGCACCCGTATTTTACTATATATGGGGAGGAGCTCCCGTATATTATTATATGGAGGGATGAGGCTTCTATATATTTTTATATAGAGGGATTACAAAAAACGAGTCCCAGCGTTTGCTTATAAACGTCCTCAGTGAGGCGGCTGTAGGGGCTATAAAAAAAGGTTTTATTGATAAAAACAGTCTCATAAAAGAATATAAACCTTCTGCACCATGGGGATCACTCGACGCGTTTCTCGCCTCACACGGGCGCTACCTCAGGAGACCTGCACGTGGGAAAGCCGGGACATTTAGACTTCTAGCTGTTCACTCATTGGCCATTGTATCCTCCCGTTTTCTCTTGATCTGCTGGATGTGAGCGAGCGGCTTTGGAGGAGGATCCCGGCCGCTGCTGGACGGCTCGGACTGAGGCTATTTAAACACATAGGAGTGTTGTGCCTCTACTACAAGCAAGCGAGCTCAGCGCCCGCCTCACCCTGATCTTATCATTTTTATAGTATACCTATGGTTTTTTTTTCTTGTTCTTTATATTCTATAGGAGATGAGACTCCCGTATATTGTTCTATAGGGGATGAGACTGCCGTATAATGTTCTGTAGGGGATGAGCCCTCCCTATATTTTTTCTATAGGAAGAGACTCCCGTATATTGTTCTATAGGGGATGAGACTCCCGTATATTGTTCTATAGGGGATGAGACTGCCGTATATTGTTCTATAGGAGATGAGACTCCCGTATATTGTTCTATAGGGGATGAGACTCCCGTATATTGTTCTATAGGAGAAGAGACTCCCGTATATTGTTCTATAGGAGATGAGACTCCGGTATATTGTTCTATAGGGGATGAGACTCCGTATAATGTTCTATAGGGGATGAGACTCCGTATAATGTTCTATAGGGGATGAAAACTCGTATATTGTTCTTAGGGAAATAAAACTCCGTAAAATTGTTCTTAGGGGTGAGACTCCCATATATTGTTCTTAGGGGATGAGACTCCCGTATATTGTTCTATAGGATAAAATAAAGACCCGAAGTTCCAAATAGGAGATGAGATCCCGTAATTGCATTGGTGAAGCTCCTTATTTTGGGGGGGGGGGGGGGGGGGGGGTGGGCGGGGGGGGGGGGGGGGGGGGGGGGGGGGGGGGGGGGGGGGGGGTGGGGGGGGGGGGGCGGGGGGGGGGGCGGGGGGGGGGGGGGGCCCCCCCCCCCCCCCCCCCCCCCCCCCCCCCCCCCCCCCCCCCCCCCCCCCCCCCCCCCCCCCCCCCCCCCCAAAATTTTTTCTGGGGAAACCCCAAACCCCCCAAGGGGTAAAATAAAGAAAAAAGAGGGGGTGTTTTTAAATTGGTCAAAATAAAATTTAAAAAAAAG
>JAODAL010079395.1:0-12590 GCA_025379985.1 Phyllomedusa bahiana | reverse complement strand
AGCCCCCTTTCAGGAAGGGGCTACCTTTGCCAGCCCGAGTTTCGGGCCCATGTCGGCATAATACAGGAAATTTGCAAAAGGGGATTCATTCACAAGTCGTCCTCTGGGCCCGGAGTGGTTCTTGTTTGTGCAAAAGGAGGCTTCTTCCCTGCATTGTTTTTGGGGCTAAACAAGATCACAGGAAGAATCGCTCCCCCATTCCTTGATCTCGGGCTTTTCAATCGACTGCGGGGGGCCCAAAAGAATTTTCCCAAATTGGTTTTTGCGGGGGCCCTTAATCTCACAGAAGCGAGGGGGATGAATAAAAACGGTTTCAATCTCAGATGGGCTTTTTGAATATCTTGTGATCCTTAGGGACACGCCGTGGCCTGTGCTTGGGGCCTTTTTGGAGGCCCGTTTCCCCTTTTTTGGGGTCTGTGTGGCCCCCTGTGTGGGGCTTACGCGGCTGTTCTTTGTTCCTGCCCTGTCCTGTGTCCCTGCTGTCAGCGTTCCCCGGGCCAGGTCCCGCGCGTGTCCACCCTGTGGTTCCCACTGTGTCCACCCCCTAGGGCACCACGGCCAGCCTTTGATATTAAGGGGGCTTTCCTGGCCCAGCCCTGTGACCTTTTGTTCATAAGGAACTTCCCCCTTTCTCTGTGTATTCGTTGGTTTTTCTTCCTTGAGTGACCTCGTTTAGGAGTTCCTGCTGATTAACCTTTTGGGTTTCCAGGTGTCGCTGAAGTTCTGCATTAACCCGCGATCCCCGCACCTGCTTCGCGCTTTTTCCCGACGTATGTCCTCCAGTTACTACCGTAAACTCCGCATGCACAGTCGCTATACCTGCTGATATCTGGCTCCTGTTAGTCTGTTATCCCCGGGACTGTGCATCCGTTTAAAAGCTACAGCATTGTTTATCCATCACCCGTGTCCTGACCCCGAATTGCCCTGTGCCAGCGGTGGGCCGAGGATTGCCTCCCCGGGGTTTCCCGCCGCCCCGGGTTGGATTCGGTAAATGCCCCTTTTGGGCTTTGCAACGCCCCCAGCCGGTTTTTTAAGAAAACGTCAATGGCCCTTTAGGGGTTTTTGTACACCTGTGCATTGTGTATCTGGACGACATCCTGTCTTTTCCCCCACCTCCAACCCCTAGACACAGGTGCGCCCGGGTTTTGAGACGTCTGCCAACAACCTCTGTATGCCAAACTGGGAAATGTTTTCTCATCAACAGCTTACCCTTTTCTCGGAATAAGTCTCTGTAAGGGGTTTCAGAGGATCCAGCTAGACTCTGTGGTTCTGCAATGGCCCCGTCCTGTCAGCCTTTGGGTGATACAGCGCTTCCTGGGGTTCGCCAATTATTATCGACAATCCATTCCTCACTTCTCCACCCTGGTGGCTCCCATTGTGGCCCTCACCAGGAAGAACGCGAACCCGAGATGTTGGCCTCCGGAGGCTGAAAAGGTGTTCACCGAACTAAAGACTGCCTTCTCCTCGGCGCCTGTCTTGGTCCGGCCAGATACCGAAAAGCCTTTCTCCTTGGAGGTGGATGCGTCTTCCGTGGGGGCAGGGGCGGTCCTCACACAGAAAAGCCCCAAAGGCAAGACTCTCACATGCGGGCTTTTCTATAGGACCTTTTCGCTGGCAGAGCGGAATTATTCCATTGGGGATCGGGAGCTCTTGGCCATCAAGTTAGACTTGGAGGAATGGCGACATCTGCTGGTGGGGGCTCGTCACCTTATTGACATCTTTACGGATCACAAGAATTTCCTTGTCACGATACTGGTGTATACTGCTGGAATCCAATGGCGGGGCAAGGTATAACACAGGGAGGCAGGTGGAGCGAGGTCCCAGGAAGGTAATGGGTTGCTGCTTGGTCAGAAGAGCAGAGGTTAAACGGTGGAGCAGCAGCAAGCAATAGGTTAGCACAGGGTAAACTGCAATGAAGGGGAACAAGGCTGGACGGCAAGTTCCAAGGCGAGAGGACTGTAAAGCAGGAGCTAAGCACAATACTCAAGCAGTGAGCAACAGGCCTCAGGGGTTTTTATAGGAACCAGGAACAGGTAACAGGAAACAAGAGGGCACCCAGCTGAGACCAGATCCACCATCTTGACTGAGGGAAAACGTAAGGGCAATAAGTTAACAAGTTCCAAAATATAGCAGGAGATTCCTGACATTATTCCCACCTCAACAGCGGCCTCTGGACGATACCTGACTTGGTCTCTCCGGTTGTCTCTGATGAACTTGTTTGATCAGTCGAGGAGCATTAATGTTACTTACAGTTTCCCACGAATTGTCTTCAGACCCATAACCATAGTTGCCAACTTTTGAAAGTGGAAAAGCAGGAGATTGAAGAGGGCGGTGCGCGTAGCGCGCCGCGGCAAAAAATTTGCATGGGCACACCCATCTTGTTGGTGTGTCACGCCCCTTCAAAAAGCCACACCCACTCCACCTAACTGCATAATGGCTTTGGAAGAAAGCCAGGTAGATGCCCTTATAGCCAGGTAGTAGCCCCCCATAACCAGGTAGTGCCCCTTACAGGCAGGTAGATGGCCCCTTGTAGCCAAGTAGATGCCCCTTTGTAACCAGGTAGATGCCCCCTTGTCGCCAGGTAGATGCCCCCTTGTAGCCAGGTAGAGCCCCCTCTGTAGCCAGGTAGATGCCCCCCTTTGTTAGCCAGGTAGATGCCCCCCTTTGTTAGTCAGGTAGTTGCCCCCTTTGTTAGCCAGGTAGTTGCCTCCTTTGATAGCCAGGTAGATGCTCCCCTTTGTTAGCCAGGTAGATGCCCTCCTTTGATAGCCAGGTAGATGCTCCCCTTTGTTAGCCAGGTAGATGCCCCCTTTGATAGCCAGGTAGATGCCCCCCTTTGATAGCCAGGTAGATGCCCTCATTTGTTAGCCAGGTAGATGCCCCCCTTGGTTAGCAAGGTAGATGCCCAACTTTGATAGCCAGGTAGATGACCCCTTTGATAGTCAGGTAGATGCCCCCCTATAGCTAATAAAAATAAAATAATAAAAGCCACTTACCTCACCAGGCTCCCTGCAGCGCGTCCAGCTCCGGATATCTCCCTGCCGACCGACTCAGCGTCGCAGGTGGAGTGAGTGCAGCCGCGCGTCACACCCCCTGCGACGTTGATCTGCATGTACAGCGCACACCAGCGCTGTACATACAGGGGGAGAAGGGAGGAGGGGAGCGATCCCTCCTGCCTCCTCCCTGCACAGTGAGACTAGCCGGGCGGGTGAGCGGCCGCTGCGACCGCTTCACCTGCCTGTAGGAGTGGCCCGGCGCACTAGCGCTACTCTGTCGCCACGGTCATTTAAAGAACCCCCGCTGCCTGCTGGCGGCGGGAGGATCGCCAACTCTGCCGGGAGGGCGGGGGGGGGGGGGCCCCCCCTTTTGGGGGACCCCCCCCCCAAAAAAAAAAAGGGGAAGTTGGCATGTATCCCAAAAAACCCCCCATTAAATTTAGGTACGTAGCTGGTTCCTGAAATTCTAGGCCCAAAGGGTTTGTTCTACGAAAAAACTGCTCTTGAACCTTTTTTTCCCAAATGCATAAAGGGGGAGGAGGAACACGTCCGGGAAAAAGGGGTTGGCAGGCAGTTTAGAGCGACACATGAAAAAAGGATTAATTTCATATTTGGGGGGAGTTGGAGTGAACACTACGGGACTGATTATCTTGTGTTCTTATACCCCCGAAAATTCTGTCCCGTTTTGGTAAAGGGAAAAACCAGGGCGCTTTTATAATCCGCGGGCGGGGGCCCCCTTTTCCGCCGTTTCCCCGGCGGAATCTGGCCTGTTTTAGTGGGCGGGGCCGCCATACTTGCAGTAAAGTCCGCCGGCCTGCCTGTGTGTTAGGCGCATGCGGGACTGAGGCCAATGCGGCGTGCCCTAGTTGGCCCGGAGGTAGTGCGGCTTAATTGCGGGGAAAAGCCCGCCGCGCCTGGCCAGGGTGGGGGGCGCAGTGCGGGGTCCAAAGGGCCAGGCGGGCTGCGCCAAAGTTTCCCGTCTGAGGAGGTGCACTCGTACATGCGGGAAAATTTCCCCTGCGCCTCGCCGGGTGTGGGGCACGTGCGGGGACATGGGCGCAGTCCGGATTAGGGCCCCGTGGGGGGACTGCGCCAAAAAAAACAGTTCGATCGAGGACAGGCAGGGAACAGGGGAAAAAAATCATTCCAATGTCGGGCGGATATGAATAAAAAATCCCCCTTTTTAAAGGGTTCAACATTCTCAGGAAAGAGCTGAAACCTAAAAAAAAAAAAACATAAAAAAAACATTTCCAATACCCTTTTTCAAAAATTAGGATTTTGGAAATTCCCGGGGAAATACAGTAATTAAAATTTCAGAAAGCTATTCTGTTTGGGTGGGCAAAAACCCCGGCCAAATAAAATAGGAGGGGGGGGCAGTGACCAAAAAAACCCTATGGGGAAGTTTAGACCAATCAAATCTAGGCGGGATAGTTAAAAAATACATTTTAAAAATGCTAAAAAAGGCTGTTGGTTTAAGTCCCGGGGACTTGGCTAGCTGCCAATCAAATGGAGGACGGCCCCCTTTCAGCCTATAAAAAAATTTTTGCCCAAATCAGAACCCCAAGGGGGACAGTTCAAATACTTTAAAAATGTGAAAAGATGATTGGTTTTGCTAGCGGGGGTTTGGTAGTTTAGCCAATCAGAATGGGAGCGCCAGAGACCCATTAAAACTATGGGAATTATGCCCAAATAAAATAGGACGAAAAAAACCCCATTCAGCTAGCAGAAGTTTAGCCCAATCGAATCCCGGCGGGTAATTAAAATACATAAAAAACAAAAAAGAGTTTTTTGGTATGAGGGGGGTTGGCTATCCCAGCCTGAGGTGAGCAAACTTCTCCTTTATAGTCATGGGGGGAATTTGGAGTCTGAAATCTTGGCGCTCCCCCTGCGGCATGAAGTATTAATTAAAAAATTATTTTTATTTTAAATGTAAAACATTATCAGATAAAGGGCAAAACCCCTTTTTACAAATAAGCATTTAAAAAAACCCGACAACGGTTTGTCCCCCGGGGGCCGGCGTACTAGGAATTGAAATAGGAGAATTGCCGGAAATAAGAATTCAAATTGTTTAAGCTATTCTCTTGGTCGGTTAAACCCAGCCAATAAATAGGAGCGCAATGTCCTTTTAAAAACCTTTGGAGGAAAATTGCCAAATCAGAATGGAGCGCAAGCCCCCTTATACTATGGAAAAAATTGCCCCAATCATATTCAAAGGGGACTTTCAAAATACAGTAAAAGCAGAACGAGCGATTGGTTAAGGGGGGGGGCTCGTCCATTTAGCCAATCAGAGCGCGACTACTTTCTCATAGAGTTTATGGGGAAAAAAATTCGACCGTCTGTGTTTGGCTAAGTTAAAGAGGCGCCGTTTTTGGACCCAAGGGAGAGGGGCGACGCTCCCCATGGGTTTTCTAATGCAATCAAAATCAAACTGTAAAATGGCGAAAACAAATTTAACATAAAGAAGTTGTCCCCATGTGATATAAAAAAGAATAATAATAGGGGGTACGAAAAAAAAAAATTAATCAATAAAATCAGTTTTTTTTTTTCGTTTAGCCCAAAGGTCAAAAGTATGGGTGCAACGAAAAATAAAAAAAAAAAACATATTTTATTTATTTAATTTTTTTTTCGTTACCCCCCATTTTCTTCGTTTTTTATACACATCGGGGAAAATTCTGTAGTGTTATACTTTGTTTCGGCCGTACATTTTAATTCATTCTTAGAAAACCCATAGGGGTTCGGTTCTCCATTGGTAAAAAACGGCGCCTCTTTAACTTGCAATCACAGGGCGCGTCAATTTTTTTCCCCCTGAAAATCTATGAGAAAGTAGCTGCGCTTGATTGGCTAAGTGGGGCAAGCCCCCGCCCCTTCAAACAATCAGTGTTTCTGCATTTTTTGTATTTTGAAAAGTCCCCTTTTTAAAATATGGTCAAATTTTTCCCATAGGATTAAGGGGGGTTGTGCTCCTATTCTGTTGGTCAATTTCCTCCATAGGTTTTTAATGGGACTTGTCGCCCTATTTGATTGGCTGGTTTATCCGACCAAAAGGAATAGCTTAAACAATTTTAATTTGTATTTCCCGGGAATTATCTATTGCAATTCCCTTGTAGCGCCCGGGGTCCGGCGACAAACGCGGGTTGTTCGGGGGTTTTTAAATGCTTTATTTTTAAAGAAGGGGTTTGCTCTTTTTTCTTAAGTTTTCTTTAAAAAAAAATAATTTTTTTTTTTACTTTTTGCCGACGGCGCTGGCGCCCGGGTTTGACACCCACTCTCCATAGATATAAAGGGGAAGTAGCTTGCGCTCTGATGGCGGGTAGCCAAGCCCCCGTAGCTCAGCCAATCAGCCTTTTTGTCTTTTTACTGTATTTTGAACTGCCCGCCCTTGATTTTTTATTGGTCCAAAACTTCTCCATGGATATTGGGACTTTGTCCTCCCATTTGATTGGTTAATATCCTTTAGGTTAGAAAGGGCCCCTGTCGCTCCTATTTGATTGGTCCCAAATTTTCCATGGATAAATGGGTCTTTGTCGTCCCATTTTGATTGGCTGGCTTCTGCGCCAATGAGAATAGCTTTCCATTTTAATTACGATTTCCGGCAATTCTCTCTATTGCAATTCTTTTGTTTCGCCGGGGGCTCGGGGACAAAGCTTGTTGGGATTTTTAATTGATTTAGGTTTTTTTAGAAGGTTGGCCTTTTTCTGAAATGTTTTACTTTTTAAAAAAAAAACATTTTTTTCCCTTCCCCTCCGCACGGGCGAGCGTGAGATTGCTTGGCCCCTCTCCATGATATAATGGGGGGGGGAAGTGGGTCACGCTCTGATTTTGGGCTGGGATACCGCCCCCGTAGCCCGCCCAACGCTCTTTTTTGTTTTTTAGTAAATTTTTAACTGCCCCCCTTTGTTGATTGGTCCAAAATCCCCCATGGAAAATGGGACTTTTTTTCGTCTATTTGATTTGGGCAATAGTTCTCCATGGTTTTTAAGGGTCTCTGTCGCTCCTATTTGATTGGCTGAGCAAACCAAGTCCCCCCTGCTTAACCCTCAGCTCTTTTCAGCATTTTTACTGTATTTTGAAGTCCCGCCCTGGTTTGATTGGTTTAAAATTTTCCATAGGATATAAAGGGGCTTTTTCGCCCTATTCTGAAATTTGGGCCCAGTACCAACCCCCCTGCTAGCCAATCAGCTTTTTTCACCATTTTTACTGTTTTTGAACTGTCCGCCTGGGGTTCTGATTTGGTCAACCCTTCCCCCAGGTTTTAAAGGTTTTTCCGCGCTCCCATTTGATTGGCCGGGTTTTGGACCAAAGAGAATCTTTTGAATTTGGAAAATTTCTGTATTTCCGGCAATTTTTTCAATATCATAATTCTTGATATTGCGCGTTTAGAGTTTAGGAAATTTTATTTTTTTTTTTTAAAATTTTTTTTTTACGTTCAGTCTTTTCTACAATGTTCTCCCCTTTATAAAGGAATATTTTCGGAAAACATACTGCTGCTGGACGGGGCGCCAGATTTTCTGTGCGATTTTTGTATGTTTCTCGATGTTCCCATCCCGCTTCACTTTTGCCTCTGCCGGAGGATTTTGACAAATAAAACCCCGGGCTGCGTCGGGCTGCCGGGGCCGCATGGCCCCGCTTTGCCCACTCGCCTGGGACATGCCTCGGATTTTGGAGCGCCGCCGCCCCGCCCGGAAGCCTACCCCCCCGGCCCCCACCGACCCATGCCCCCCCTCATTCGGGGCGCAGTGAAAGTGGGAACATGCGTAAACTGAATCCCGCGTCCGCAGCGGGATTCGGGCTGGGGGGCAGGGTTACGCCAAAAAACGGCGGAAAACCCAAAAAATGTCGCCCTAAGTTTTAAATTTCTGGTGGAAAGCCATACCTTATCCCCCACTTTAAAAGTTGGCGCTGGCTTGGGACGTTTATCTGACATTTTCTTGTAATTCTCTTGAGCCCTCTCTAGTGTTTCCTTTAGTAGTTGTAAATTTTGCTGTTGTGCAGATATCCTTTCCGTGGCAGCTGGAATATGTGGAACAGCAGGGAATTTGGGAAGAATATTTGGATGGTATCCCAAATTAGCAAAGAAAGGAGTCTATTTGGTGGAGGCATTTTGGGAATTAATGTATCAGAATTCAGAAACAGGAAGCAGATCAACCCAATCATCTTGTAAATGACAAAATTAGCATCGAGGTTATGTTCCAGGTCTGGATTTGTGCGTTCAGTTTGTCCATTAGATTGTGGATGGAAAGGCGGTTGATAGATTAATTTCAATATCCAGTGCTGAACAAAAACTCCGCCAAATTTGGATGTAAAACTGCACCCACGATCAAGATAACTTACAGGGATCCATGAAGACGAAACACATTCTGAATTATGAGACCCGGCTGTGTCTTGGCAGAGGGTTGTAGACGGTCATGGGATGAATGTGCAGCTTTGGTGGTCGGTCAATCCCAGGGAGAATTTTTTTTTCCCCCTTTTGAGGTGGGTTTTAGATCTACGATGAAGTCCATGGAAACAGACCCCCGGGGGCGAGAGGGGACCGGCAAAGGCTGTAACAAACCTGAGGGTGAAGAACGTGGAGTCTTGCATCTAGCACACAGGCTCCTTGAAGATTACGTCTCCATTCCTTAAAGGCTGCAACAATAGCTAACAGTTCTTTATTCCCCACATCATAATTCCTGTCAGCAGATGATAAACGTCGGGAGTAAAACGCACATGTCACGGATGCCCCTGCAACCCTCGTCCCGGGTCGCAGGAGCATCCGTGCCCCGCTGCTGAGTGGCGCCGCGTCACGCACGTCGGGTCGCGGGCGTGCCCGCTCCCTTGCCGATGCGAGCCTCTCTTACCGGCCAGCTCTGCTCCGGCTGTCTCTTTTCCCCGGCGCTGCGGTCCCGTCCTAGGACTTTCTGCCCCTATTTAGCTGCCTCTTCCAGTAACCTCGCTGTTCTTTAGTGCCATTGCCTATAGAGAAAGCGTTCTGTGAGCTTGTTTTTAATTACGTTGTACCTTTACCTTCTTCCCTTTACGCCCCTTGACCACGAACCTTTTGCGCCTGCCTGACCTTATTGCCTGTCCCAATACGAGCTGCCTGACGATTCTGTACCCGCCTACCTTGGCCGCCACCGCAAGCAATTCCTGCAGTGGAAGCGACCTGGTAGATTCCCGCAGTAAGTTCATCCCGCTTTGCGGCGGGACTCTGGTGAAAACGGGACTACTTAGATTCCGCTCCCTGAGTGGGCTTCCCACCAATCGCTTGCGGTGGTCCAGCGGATCCTCCTTGGTGAGTTACAGTAAGATGGCCATGGACCCCGCCAAGGTGCCACTCCCTAGTGTGGCGGACCTAAGGGACCATTGTTGCCAGCAGTCACAGCAACTGGGCTCGACGGGGCGCGCAAACTAAACCCAATTGTCACCTTGATTGAGCAGCTCGTCACCACCAGCAGCAACCTCCGACATCTCCTGTGGTTGTTCTGGCTCGGGGTTCTCTGGCCCGGTGGGCCCCAAGCTCCGGTGTCACTCCGTTAAGTAGGACGGAGACCAAAACTCTGCAGGGGATTCATCACTCAATGTTCGAGGGCACGTGGAGTTGTTGGCCGACCAGTTCTTGTTGAACGCTCAAAGGTGGATTCGTGGTGACCCTGCTCTCCGGGAAGGCCCTGGCATGGGCCAATCTCTGTAAGATAGGAACGTTTGGTAACGGCGGGATCTACAGGTTTTCTCGGGGAATTCCCCCAGAGGTCCCTATTCTGCAGCTCCAGTCGACCTCCGGAATGTGCCAGGGGAAGACATACGTAACCCCTTCCCCCTAGGCTATCTGAAGTGGGGGACACTGCTCTTTGGTGGCGGTCTCCCGGTGCTCGCAAGAGTTTCTCTGATCTCGGGGGTTTATTGGTGGCAGGACCTGCTTAGGATGTCAAGGAATTCTTTCGAGTCTTGTACCTTCTGTGCCGAACAAGACACCTCTTCACAAACCGGCGGGGCTCTTGCCCCCTCTACCCATCCCTACCCAACCATGGTTTCACGTGGCGTGGACTTTTAAACGGATCTTCCTCTCTTCTCTGGTAACACCGTTGTCTGGGTGGTCACAGATCGGTTTTCCAAAATGACGCATTTTGTCCTTTGCCAGGTTTCTTTGCCCCGCGCCTGGCGAGCTGTTTGTTCACAACATTTTTCTTTTTCACGGACTTCCCCTGCAGATCGTCTGATCGGGGGGTCCAGTTCGTTTCCAAATTTGGCGGGCCTTTGTTTCAACTCCCGGTGAAGCTTGATTTCTCCTCAGTTACCATCCCAGAGAATGGCCAGGTGGAGAGAGTCAACCAGGTTCTGGGGTGTTACTGCGCCACTTCGTCTCGGCTGACAAGATGATGGTCCAACTTGTTCCGTGGGCGGAATTTTTGTTTTAATTCCTAGGGTCGGAGTCGCGGGTGCCTCCCCTTCTACAGTGTACGGCCTGCATCCCGCCCACCTCTCCGCGGCTTCCCGTCTGAGGTTCCGGCGGCGGAAACCACTGGTCCAGGACATGAAGGGCCATCTGGTCCCCGACCCGCCAATCTCTTCTCTGGCTTTTGAGTGCAGAAGGCTCAAGCAGATAAAAGAAGAAGTCCTCTCCAGTCTTTCTCCCGGGTGACAAGGTTGGTGGCTGTCGGCCAAATATGTCCGCCTCAAGATCCAACTTACAAAACTGGGACCCTGCTTTTTGGGATGGGTTTTCCCTTAAGCGCATAAACCCCGGGGGCCCATAAACTCCCGGGTCCCACCTACCATCGCAATCCCCAACTCCTTTCATGTCTCGCTACTAAAACCCTGGTCCTGAACGTTTTTCTCTCGGGAAAACAGTCCTCCATCGTTGTGGTGATGACTCAATGTCTTTTTTGGGCAAGGATTTTTGGGTATGAGGGGACTAGAGCGAAAAAATATTTTCAAGTTGACTGGAAGGGGTTCGGCCCGAGGAAAGGTCTTGGGAGCTGGAGGAGAACATTCTGGACCGTAATGTAATCCAGAAATTCCTACAGACCAGAAAGAGGGGAGGCCAAAGGGCGGGGTACTGTCACGGATGCCCCTGCGACCCCCGTTCCAGATCACAGACGCAACCGTGGCCCGCTGCTGAGCGGCGCCGCGTCCCTCACGTGGGGTCTCGGGCGTGCTCGTCCCCCTGCCAGTGCCGAGTCTCTCTTACCCGGCCACGCTCTTGCTCCGGCTGTCTCTTTCCCCCAGCGCGCGCGGTCCCGCTCCCTATGGCGCGTGCGCACCGGCAGTGTTAAATTTAAAGGGCCAGTGCACCGGTAATTGGCTTTTTGCGGGTCGTGCCCCTATTTTTAAGGGCCCGCCTTTCCCTTTTAAACCCCGCCGGATCTTTAGTGCCATTGCCTATAGAGAAGGTTCTGTGTGCCTTGATCCCATTAAGTGTACCGTACCTTCTTGCTACTCCCTTGACCACGATCCCCTTCGCTGCCCCGACCTTATTGCCTGTCCCCGACTACGAGCCCGCCCGACGATTCTTACCGCCTACCCTTGGCGCCCCCGCAAGCAAGTCCTGCCCGTTTGGGGCGACCTGGTTTGACTCCGCCGCAGCAAGTCCATCCCGCTTTGCGGCGGGCTCTGGTGAAAACCCGGGCCTACTTGATTTCCGCTCTTGGCGTGGGCTTCCACCATGCTTGCGGTTTGGGCCGCGGATCCACTAATCGGTGCGTTACAGCACAAGGATGCAATAAACACTTGTCTCCTATTCTCTGAGATAGTATAGCCCCTACAGCACAGTCTGAAGCATCCACTTCCACAATGAAGGCAAGTTCTGGGTCAGGATGAATTAATACAGGGGCTGTAGTGAACTTGGCTTTCAGAATAGAGAAGGATTCTTGCGCTTGAGGAGACCAAACAAAAACATTTTTCTTCTTAGTCAACTGTGTAATAGGAAAAATTATTTTTGAGAAATTCTTGATGAAGTGTTTATAGAAATTGTCAAAAACACTTTGAAAATCTGTGTTTAAAACCTAACTTTTAATATGTATCAATTAAAAAAATCCAGAGAATTGTGGATTAATGAAGACAAATACCACACAAACATACAAAGCTATAGAAGGTTTATACCGCGCAATTGGAATCGGCAAAGGCTAGTGGGTCAGTGCAAAATTTTTTGGAAACCCCTAGCCTAATCCTGTCAATCCTATCAAGCCCTAACCTAAAACAGGGTAATCGCCCTGACAAGGGCGGTCCTGTCAGGAACTTAGCCCTAAATTAAGCTGACCCTTACTCTATGTTTTGGAAAAGTCCCAACATGTTTCGATGTCCCTAAATGGCATCACCTCAGGGGACAGTAAGGGATAGTATCCTAAACAAAAAATAGGTATAGTCAATAGTTTAGTAAGGGTTAAAAGGTATAGCAAAAACCGGTTCAGGTGCAAAAAATAGTACCAAGAAAAAATTACAAGTAGTAGCTTTTTCAATACAATGCTAGGATATTACATTCCCAGACATTTATCAAGGTACTAGTATGGAGTTTTTAAAGATCATCCAGGGGTATAGAAAGCGGCTGGTATATCGGGGATTATTATATTGGGATATAGTGTTCCCAATTTTTACCACTATTGGTTTAGGTTGTAAAAA
>JAODAL010079394.1:0-12590 GCA_025379985.1 Phyllomedusa bahiana | reverse complement strand
TGGCGGGTCCATGCGGATCCTAGTAAGGGGACGGGTAGTGGATCCGCTGGACCACCGCAGGCGATGGTGGAAGCCCACGCCAGGGAACGGAATCTAAGTAGGTCCCGGTATTCACCAGAGCCCACCACAAAGCGGGATGGACTTGCTGCGGCGGGAGTCTACCAGGTCGTTTCCACTGGTGGGACTAGCCTACGGTGGCGGCCAAGGGGAGACGTAGTACAGATTCGTCAGGAAAGCTCGTAGCCCGGGGACAGCAGAAGGTCAGGACAGGCGGCTCTGGATCATAAACGTGGACAGGCAGAAGGTCAGGACAGGGGCTATTGGATCGTAAACGTGGGCAGGCAGAAGGTCAGGGCAGGCGGCAAGATTCGTGGTCGATAAACTAGGCTAGGGGTACGGTACACGGATAGACAAGACAAGGCTTAGGAACGCTTTCTCCAGAGGTAAAACACACTAAGGATCCGGCGAGGGCCGGCAGGAAGGGGCCAGACCTAAATAGGAGCAGTCCCCGGGCCCAATACCCAATTACCGGCACACTGCCCCTTTAAATTTCAAACAGCCGGGCCGCGCGTGCCCTAGGGGCGGAGCCATGCGACGGGAGACTGGGACTGACTGAGCAGGAGCACGGCCGGGTAAGTAGACGCCGGTGGGGACTGGGACAAGAGCAGACCCCGAACCTGACGTGCGGGACGGGGCTCCGCTGGGAGCCGCAGCACGGACGCGCCTGCGACCCGGGACGGAGGTCGCAGGGGCGTCCGTGACAGAAAGCTGTGTGACACCAACTGTAAGATCTGATGTGAACTCCCAAGTGGAGATATTATAGAACAATCACATATCTTTGACTACAGGACACGGCCGCGCCTCACGAGACTGGAAATATTTATGATTTATGATGCATTATTTATTTTCTGATAACGGCGCAAATTTGTTAATAATTAATTTGATAACAGACTAATAACAAAGCACTTTGTCCGCAGCCGAGAAAATCAATGAATCCACAGATTTCTTAAAGACACATTCTTTCTTCCTCTATAAATATCCCCTGTATATAGTGATACTCTTTTATTGATTTCAAAGGTGAAACCATACACCAATATGCTTTACAAAATATTTACAATAACATGTACAAAACTTATTCTGACCCTGAGCTGGTCCAGTCCATTCATCCATATCATTCGTCCATATTTATTTTCATTATATACACTTCCCTGCTGGCCCACCCTAATCTAGATCCTATAAACAATATATACACTATATACAATATATACATTATTTAAAATATATCTTGCTTCCTATCTATATTTTTCCCATTCCCACAGTTCTTATCCCTGAGCTCTGATTCCCATACGTTTTTTTATGAAAGTGGGACCAGACTCATTTTTCAACTCCCCCCTTACAAACCACCACCCAACCTATCTAAATACCCCTTTTTTATAATATATACATACATACACATATACCTTATCTCCTGACTATTTTTACCCACTCCCAGTCCCCCAAGTGCCACAGTCCTTATCCCTGAGTTCTGGTTCCCTTAGGTCCAATATCTTTGTTCAGTCCCTCTAATGGGGCCAGACTCATTCCTTCCTCCCCCCTTTTTAAACCACCACCCAAACTATCTAAATACCCCCCTTTGTTTTTTTTTTGTTTTTTTTAATTTAATATCCTTATTTATATACTCTTGTAGAACCTATATCCTTATGTGCTATACAACCTAAACACAAAACTTATATCCACGTGTCAACCTATATACAATCCTTACTTCCTACCCATCCCCTCTGAAGGCTCCGGTTCGGTCTCTGTAAGCCTTTCACCGTCAACTATGAAAACAAAACAAAAATCTAAGTGTAAGCATTAGCCCACCACCGGGATAGTAGAGGTCGAGAGATCAGGGAACCCTGAAGGACAACCCCCTCCAAAGGGTCGATGCCCTCCTGACCCCCAACCTCTCAAACTCCACAGAACGTACCTTCACCAGATCATCCAAAATGTGCCTAACCACCGTTTCCTCGGGAAGATTTTTTCTCTGTCGCGTCGCCACTAAGCACCGTGCGCACCAAGTGTGATACCTGACCACTGAACTAACTATGAATAAAGTGCACGGGTCCCTACCACCAGGGTGTTTGAATGTTCCATATACCCACTCCGCATAGGAGAGGCCTGCCAAATCCGGCCAACCTATGGAACCACCCACCCTTTTGCACACCTCCGCATTGTAGGGGCAATGGAGGAGGAAGTGTTCCATGCTTTCCAGCATGCCACCACATTCCTCCCGAGGGCAATTTCTGTCCTCGGAGTTCAAAAACTTCACATTGTCCCTCACATGCAGCTTACCATGGAAGCAGCGCCAGGTCGTATCCCAAATTTTCTGCGGGATCCTCGCTGAATTCAATAAATGTAACCCTACCCTCAGATCCTGACCTGGGCAATCTTTGAGGGCCAACGGAGTCTGAAAATGGGTAGACAACACCCTCTCATCCAGGGATTTCCTGGCCAGAGTCATTATCTCCGTCATTCCCAGACCCCATCGGCGGATGGTCTTCAGGGTCAGTGCAACGTAAGCCGGGAAGTATTGTCCTGACGCGCGGAAGATCCTCACACGACCTCCTGACTCCCATTCCTGGAAGTGGAACTGAAACCACTCCCGGCAGGAGGCTACCCACAGAGGAGAGCCCTCGTCCCAAAGGGGGGCTATGTTGATCTTAATAAAGGTATTTGTAAGAAATACCACGGGGTTAACCATACCTAACCCCCCCTAGTCTGCTCGTACGGTATGTCACCTCCCTTTTAAATCAGGTTAAGTCTGTTCCCCATAACATCTGGAAAACAGACTATAGATCCATGCCCCGAAAAACCCTGGCAAAATACAAAACATGCCCAAATAGATGAATAACGGGAGCAGGAAAGTTTTGATTTAAGTCCACCTTCTCTCTAAGGGTTAAAGACCACCCCTTTCCACTGACGACTTTCGAGCGGCATTGTTTAGCCCGTCTCCCAGTTTTTCTTCGGGTAATCCCCCTGGCCGAAATTAATGCCCAGTATCTTAATTGTCGTCTGGGGCACAGGAAAGGTGTCCGGAAGGTCAAAAGTTGGTTCTTCCATTCCCAACCAAAGACTTTCACACTTTTCCAGGTTGATCTTGGACCCAGATGTCTCCGCGAAACTTTCAACTTCCGCCATCACCCAATCTGCCTCCTTGACAGACAGAGTGACAGAGTGACGTCGTCCGCATAAGCCACGACCCTCAAGGAAGGCGCCGAGGCCCGCAGGCCCATCCTCACCCCCACCAACGGTCCACGATCTAGCCTTCGAAGGAAGGGGTCGATCGCAAACACGTATAGCAAGGGGCTCAGAGGACAGCCCTGACGTACAGCAGACCCCACCTCAAAAGGCCAACCAATCCAACCGTTCACAAGTGGAAAGCTCTCAGCCCCTTTGTACAGTGTTTTTAGACAATTGTCAAACCCCTGCGTCAGACCATATGTCAGGATATTGGACCATAGATACTCTTGTTGGACTCGATCAAAAGCTTTTGCCTGATCCAGGGACACTGTGAACCACTTCCAATGGCCTGCCCTGCCCCCTTTCCATAGCCTCCCTGACACCAAGGACCGCACTAATGGTGCTACGACTGGGAACGGAGAAAGAAGCACTGAGGCAAATTTTATCAACTTATTAAAAAGCACTTTTGCCAGGATCTTTCTGTCCACATTGAGTAGCGCTATGGGACACCAGTTCTCAATGCGGGACGGATCCTTACCCTTTGACAGGATGATTAGAGCTGACCTCCTCATTGACCTGGGCAGAGTACCGGGGATAAGCAACTCATTTATGACCTCGGTTCAAGAGGGAAACCAAGATGTCCTTAAAGGTCTTGTAAAACTCAGATGTTAAGCCATCCGGACCGGGGGTCTTCTTGAGGGCTAAGCCGTCAATAGCCACCTTTACTTCCTCCTCTCTGATCATTTCTTCAAATCCTCAAAAGAGAGGTTTACTCCTGGCTCGGGAATACTTTCTGCCAGAAAAGCAGAACATTTGTCTCGATTTTACTCTCTCCTGCCCAAAAGAAAGAGAGTTAGAATGACCTAACGATTTCCAAGATCTCGAACTGGACTTCCTCAGAGATCTGTACTATCCTTTAGGCCCGTAACTATTTGCTACTAACCGACCCTCCTGCAGTTCTTGCAAGGGTCGGGGGAGCGGGTACCTTTCCAAAGTCCCTTTCAAAAACCAAGGATGCGTGCCTGTCATACTGACATCCCTTGAGCAAGGTTTTTACTCTGGAGACCTCATCACGGTCACTTCCAGTCGAGACTAAATGTTTGAGTTTTCCTCAGGCTCTGATACAGGCGGTACCTGTTCAAGCTTCTGAGGTTAGAGGTCTGACGGAAGAACCCCGCTGCCCTTTTCTTAAATATTTCCCACCACTCTGACTTACTACTGCATAAGCCCAGTAGAGGAATCTGACTCTGCAGGAAATCCTCAAAAGCTTCCAATAACAACTTCCCATACGGGGGGTCTCTGCAACATTCAAAGAAAACAAAATCATACAGTGGTCGGAGAACTCAACCTCTGTCACCGTTAACGGTGACGAGACGGAGTCCTCCTTTAAATAAAACCTATCTATCCTAGACCTAATCTCACTACCTCTATGATAGGTGAACCCTCTGTGGCCTGGGGTGTGCCTGATGTGGACATCCACCAGGCGAGCCTCACTAACTATTCTACTAAGTACGACGCCATCATGAGCCACACCTCTGGCACTTCCCCTATCCTGAGATTCCGTGACGGTGTTGAAATCTCCGCCAAAGATGACTTGCCGGCTCGTAAAAAGGAAAGGCTTAATCCTCGTAAAGAGACATTTCCTCTCCCACGCGATCTGGGGGGCATAGATGTTTATGAGCCTGAGCTCCTGTCCCCCTTCATGAGAACATCTAAGATCAGACACCTCCCCATTTCGAGCTCGATCACCCGTCTGCATTCAACCGCGGCGGTAAAAAGAACCGCCACTCCGGAATATGGCTCGGCAGCAAGAGACCAGTAAGAAGGCCCTGCTCGCCATTCCCTTCTTGCCTTCCTCATATCCGCCTGATCCGTCAATCTGGTCTCTTGCAAGAAGAAAACATCAGCTTCAACACGGCTGAAAAAATCAAACGCCGTATATTATTATTATTAGTATTATTATTTTTTTTGAGCGCCCTTGATTCCAGAGCGCTGTACATTCAGGTTTCATACATAACATAGGTCAAACAAGTACAAGGTGACAAGTTACTAACTAACAACTGGTACAGAAGGAGAGTGGTCCCTGCCCGTGAGGGCTTACACTCTAAAAAAGGGAAAGGGGGGAAGAGACAGAAGGTGGGGGGGCAGACATGGTTGTGGATAGTGTAGTGACAGCAGGGTTATTGTTGGTTGTAGGCCAATCCTGAAGAGAGGGGGTTTTCAGGTTGCCCTTTTGAGGCTGGTGAAGGTGGGGGGAGAGTCTGATGTGTTGGGGCCCGTGAGTTCCAGAGTGTGGGTGAAGCACGGGGAGAAGTCTTGGAGACGGGGTGGGAGGAGCTGATAAGGGGAGAGCAGAGAAGAAGGTCCTGTGAGGAGCGGAGGTTGCGTGACGGGAGATATCTGGAGATTAGAGCAGAGATGTATGGAGGGGAGAGGTCATGGAGAGCCTTGTAGGTCATGGTTAGTAACTTGAACTGGATTCCGGGGCAAGGGGGAAGCCAGTGAAGGGGATTGGAAAGGGGGAGTGGAGGGGAGTTCGAGGGAGAGGTGAATCGAGGGCAGCGGAGTTAAGGATGGTTTGGAGGGGAGCGAGGGTGCTAGCTGGGGCCCGCAAGAAGGATTTGCAAAGTCTAGGGTGAGATGCGAGGGCATTGGGACGAGCATTTTTGTGTTTTTCGAATTAAGGAATGAACGGATAGGGGAGATTTTTTTCAGGTGGAGGCGGCAGGGGAGGTGGGGTTTGGATGTGGGGTTTTGAAGGACAAATTGGAGTAAAAGGGTTATCCCAAGGCAGCGGATTTAGAGCTTAGAAAAGGTTAGCCTTTGACTGTGATAAGAATAGGGGAGGGATGGATGGGCGGTGGAAAGATGATAATTCAGTTTTCTCCACTTTTTGCTTCAGGGACGTGGGAGAAGTGGAGGATTGGACAAGACACGGGAAACCCGGGGAGATTTTAAGAGGTGACATCGGGGCCGGAGATTAGAGTTGGGGTATATCAAAATACAGTGGTTTTGGAAAGCTG
Source organism: Phyllomedusa bahiana (assembly GCA_025379985.1). Taxonomy (NCBI): domain Eukaryota; kingdom Metazoa; phylum Chordata; class Amphibia; order Anura; family Hylidae; genus Phyllomedusa; species Phyllomedusa bahiana. The sequence continues at coordinate 6,345 of JAODAL010079394.1, read as the reverse complement.
CGTGATTATTTGACCAACCAAGAGTGTAAAAGAAAAGAGTAGTGGCCCAGGACAGCCCCCGGGGTACACCAACGAGAGGGGGGCAGGAGGAGGAGGTGGTGCGTGAGTGAGGACGTGAATGTTCCGATCATGAGGTAGGGGGATATCCAGGAAAGGGGCCCAAAGTCCCGTGTCCCGGGGGGGGGGGGATTTTTTTTAGGAGTGAGTGGTCGAAGTGGTCAAAGGGCGGGGAAGGTCTAGGAGGAGAAGCACAGAAAAAAGTGGCGCGGGGTTTTTTGGCAGGTGCAGGTCGTTGGTGATTTGGTTAGGGGGTTTCTTAGAGGGGTGGGTCGGAACCCATTTTGCAGTGGGTCAAGGGAGAGATTTGGGGTGGATAGATAGAGGAAATTGAAGTAGACGTTTTGTTCGGGGAAATTTGAGGCAATGAAGCAGTGAGATGGGGCGATAGTTGGAAGTGAGGAGGGGTCAAAGATGGTTTTTTTAAGGAGGGTGTGATGGTCGCTTTTTAAAGGAGGAAGGGAAGATCCCAGAGGTTAAGATAGGTTGAAGAGATGGGTGGGGCGGGATGATAGAACACTGAGGCGGGTGGGGTGGGATGGAGTGGGTCAAGAGTACAGGTATGGGTTTTGGTTTGGACATAGAGTGGAGGCTTGTCATGAGTACAGTAAAAAGCAAGTTAGGGGGGGGTTGTGATGAGGGGTGTAGAGGGGGTGGGGGGCACTGCAGGGTAGAGACAGATGGGGGGCTGCAGGGTGAAGCTTTGTCTGATGAGATTGTCTTATTTAAGAGTGAGTGGCAAAGTCGTTGCTGAGGGAGAGATGGGGGAGGGGGTGCTGGGACGAGGAGAGCGTTAAAGGTTTTAAAACAGTTGTCTGGGGTTGTGAGAAGGGAGGATATAGGGGGGTTTTGAAAGTAGCCCTTTTTGGGCTGATGAGAGTGCAGTTTTTTAAAAATGTATGAGTGATTGTTTTTTGAGGTGAAGCAGGGTGGAGCGGGTTTTCTTCCAGCGGCGTTCAGCAATTCTGGAAGCTCGCCTCAGCTTTTTGGGGTGGAGTCTGTATGCCAGGGTTGTCTGTGATTTTGCGTGTTCTGTTGTGTGTAGAGGGGCACCATGTCAAGGGGGAAGGATTGTGTTGTTGTAGAAGGGGTGGTATGTCTGGGTCATGAAGAGAGGGTAAGAAGGGGAGAAAAGGGGTTTTCGAGAGAATGCCGGGGTTAAGGTGTTGTAGGTTTCTAGGGGGAGCATGATTTGGGGTGGGGGGGGCGGGTGCGTGGAAATTTGGGGTGGAGAAGGTAGCGATTGTGGTAGAAGGGGGTAAAAGGAGAGATTGAGGGTTAGATGAGGACAGGGGCGGGTAAAGATGAGGTCCATGTTTCCATTTTTTTTGAGTGGCCCCAGGGTCCATGGGTGAGGCCAAAGGGAAGAGGGGGTGACAGGGTTTGTTAGTAGTGGAGCGGGGGTCGTTGGGATTTGAAATCTCCATGAAAAAAAGTGGGGATGTCAGTGGAGAGAAAGTGGGAGCCCGGAAGCAAAAATGGGCAGGGGAAGGGGGTTGGGGGGGGGGGGGGGGAGATAAAAAAAACGCCCTTTGGGGGTTGGAGGGGAAGTAGATGCGGACGGTGTGCACCCCGAAGGAGGGGGGGGTGAGGGAAAAGGAGTGGTTAATGGGACAAAAGAGCAGGTTTACAGAAGAAGGCCGACACCGCCCCCGTTGTTTTTCTTCCCGAGCGGGGGGTGGGGGAAATGAAGCCCGCCGTAAGAGGTGCAGCAGGGGAGGTTGTGTCAGAGGGTGTCAGCCAATTTTTGTTAGTCCAAGGGAAAGGTTTTGGGGGCGGGAGTAAAAGGGGCATGGGAAGGAAAATTGTTGCCTAAGAAGTCATTCCAGAGAGCTCCAAAAATGGGGGGTGGTATAGCGGGGGGGGGGGAATGGGCTTTATATTTAAGGGGTTATGGAAGTTGGTGTTCTGGCCCGTAAGGGGCAGGGTGAAATAAGAGTGGGTGTGGTGAGGGGGCCCAGGAGGGGGTATGTCCCCACACAAGGAAAGGAGGGAGATGTGAGAAAGGGGTTTTGTGGGTAGAGAAAAAGGGGGGGGTGTAGGGTTTTGCAGAGAGGTTTTAATGCTGTGAAAGAGGTTGGGAGCAGGGCAGGGGTGAGGGGAGGGGTAGACGGGGGATATGGAAGTCATTGCCAAATGTGGGTGTGTGAGGGTAGACAAGGAGTTTTAGGAATAGGGGGGTAGTGATGATAGTGGAAGAAGTGCATTTTTGGGGGTGGTATGACTATAAAGAGACTAACTAAATTTTTACCTTAAGGGCATTCCTGGTTTTTTCTGGCTTCAAAATTTTGGGTTTTAATTTTGAAGTCCCTTAGGAAAAGACTTAAGGATTTGCATCTATGGATTGCATCCTCCGGTCAGACGTGACCCCAAAAAATTTCTCTTATATAGTCATTATCTTAAATCAGCTATAGGTGTGAAACAAGAAGTGGGAGGGGGGGGAGGATGTTACTGAGCGGGAAAGGAAATTTGCAAGTGAGGAAAAGTAGGCATAGAGGCCCCTTGTTAAAATAGGAGATGCAAACAAAGTTATTATAGCAGGGAAATTTATACCTTACATTTAAAAAACAGAGCAGGGGGTTAAACAATACAATGGAAAGCGTTGGGTGTGGGGTCCCATAAAAATTCAGACGAAAGGGAATGGGAGTGGTGCTTCAAGGGAGAAACTACATTTAAAACAGCAGAGCAGGGGGTTAAACAAAACAAGTGGGAAAAAAATAAATGTTGGGTGTGGGAGTCCCATAAAGATTCAAAAGCAAATGGGGGATGGGGGTGGTGCTTTAAGGGAGAAACATACCCTTACATTTAAAACAGCAGAGCGGGGGGGTTTTTAAAAAATCAATTGGAGAAGCTGTTGGGTGGGGAGTCCCCTAAAAATTCGACAGCAAATGGAGTGGAGTGGTGCTTCACAGGGAAAAACTCCAATTTCATTTAAAACAGCAGAGCAGGGGGTTTAAAAAATACAAGTGGGGAAGCTTTTTGGGTGGGGGAGCCCATAAAAAATTCAGACGCAAATGGAGGTGGAGGGTGCTTCACAGGGAGAAACATACCCCTTACATTTAAAACAGCAAGCAGGGGGTTAAAACAATACAAGTGGAGAAGTGTTGGGTGTGGGAGCCCATAAAGATTCAGACAGCAAATGGGAGGATGGGTTTGGTCTTCACCAGGTGCCAAAATTAATTTTTCTCTGGCCTTCTTTTTTTCCGATGCCCCCTTTTCTTCATCAGAGACCACGGGTTTTTTGCTCTTTAGATGCGGGGAAAACCATTCCTCCTCCCCTATCTATATTTTTTCCGCCTCACCACCACCCCCTTCTTTAACCCCCACCCCACCCCCACCCCCTATTTTATCTTGCCAGGTGCCACCACCAGCGCCACTCCCCGGAGGCTCTCCTGCCCTTTTCGGTACCTCGTCCCTTCTTCCCCCACTCCTGAAGAAAAAGGGGTAAAGGGCACCGAGCAAATGGAATCTTGGTCAGAGTGGGGGGTTTTCCCGTTCCTTTCATGGCCCTGGGACTAGGGTTAAGGGGATGGGGGGGGTCCCACTCCCTGAGATCGAGGGCCCTGCCCTCTCCCTCTCTCTCTTCCCCCTTTTTTTGCACCCCGTTTTGTGGGGCCCCTTCTCCCTTTTTACTCTCACCACTCCCTGAGTGTCAAAACTGCTGGGGAGAGCGGCCTCCTCCTCTTTCTCTATCCTCCTGGTCTCCTCCTCCACGTCACTCTCCCTCAGGGCCTCAGATTGTTCGGCGCCGGAGGCCGCTTCCGGGTTAAAGATCTGGGAACCCCCGGCATGGGTCCGTGGGGCCCCCTCCCTCTCCTTTCTGCGGACCTCCATGCGCCTCAGCTGTGCTGTCGATTTCTTTCTCCTTATCATTGGCCCCTCTGCTCTTTCACCATTACCGTTGTTACCTTCACCGCCTTCCCTCCCGATGTCCTCTGGCCTCGCTCTCCCTTCCTCCTGCCTAGAGGACATCAGGTTGGTGAAAGAACGAGGGCAAAGCCGGAAGGGGTGACCGAGGTCACCACACAAGTTGCAGCGAATCCTACCACACGATGCGGCCTGGTGACCTATCCCCCCACACATTGCACACACCTGAGCCTTACATTGCGCACTAAAATGTGTGGGGTCGCCACACCTGTGGCAGAGCTTCGGCTGCCCCTGGTAGAAGACCAGGATTCGGTCTCTTCCCAAGAAAGCGGAGGATGGGATATGGGTGACGGTGTTACCTGAGACTTTGAGCTTAACCATAAAAGTCCAGGCCCCTGACCAGATGCCATGCTCGTCCCGGATCTTAGTTGGGATCTGTGTGACCTCTCCGTACCTACTTAGCCAGGTTTCGATGTCAACGTAAGAGAGAGACTCGTTACTGGTCAGAACGGTCACTTTCTTAACATGATTTTGGCGGGAAATTGCTTGGGCCTCAAAATCCTGCCACTTGGGCGAATACTTCTTAACTTCGTGACGGGACCAAAAGAGTTCTAGATCCTTGACCCGCACGAAGCTAATGTTGTATATCGGGGACCCAGAAGGGTGGATCAGGGCAAAGATGTAAAACGCCCTGAACTCCCTCCCAAACAGGAGCTCCACCACCCTGGCCCTAGACGGACCACATTCCTCCTGGGTACTCCCTGTCCGGCTGTAGGAGGGGGCCTGGCTCCCCCTGCTCCTGTCCTTTGCTCTCGGAAGGCGGAGAGCCCATGCCTCTCCATCCAAAAGGACAATGGGATCTCCCTCCCCTCTATAGTGACCGACTCCTCCCCATTCTTTAGGGCCTCCAAAAAGCGACGCTGATTTTCTTCGCTCCCTGTTACCGGTGGCAGCAACTCAGAACCTCCCTCCCCCCCGGCCACAACTGTAGCATAACTCCTCCCCCCGCCTGTACCTAAGGCGGAGGGACCTGGTGTGGCCGGAGGGGGTGGCGGGCCAGCGCCCTCCCCCTTACTATGTACAGTGTTATTTACCCTTACATTTGTTTTTTCAGACATTTCCGCATTCACCCCCTTATTCTCTTCTTCATTCAATCCCCCACACCCCCCCATTATTCATCTCCACATTCTCCCCAACATTCCCCCCTTTATTCATCTCCACATTCTCCCCAACGTTCAACCCCGCATTCTCCCCCACATTCATCGCATTGTTTGCTTCTTCGTCATTCTTACCTCCCTCCACCCCCTCTGCCTCCTCATTCATACCTGGACCAGCCCCATTGTTAATAGTTTTGTCTGTTACCCCTAAAGGGACGGGACTGTGGCCTAAGCCTGACTTTGAATCCTGGGGATTCTCTTGGATATTTTCCTCACTGTCACCCCAACTTGTCTCCATTTTTTCCCTATCCCCGGAGCCGCCTATACTGGATCCCACTGGGGTGATCTGAAAGACTCCTGGGATGGGCCCAAACACCAGTCGGGTGTCTCCACTACTATCCTTTTTGGGTTTTTTTCCCTTTCCCTTCCTTTTTTCCATGGGGAGGTCATCCCCGAAAGCAAAGGTATTTAGATTGACCTTTGGGGATTCTAGCTGAATAATTTGTTCTAGTAACATCCCACCTGGATCTCCCTCGTCTCTTATATCCTGACTTCCTGTTCCGTCTATCCCAACCCCAATTAGACCCTGGGCTGCTATTTGATTTGGGGGGACCCCACTATCCTCCTGGGTTGATTCTTGAAGAGGTTCTTGGACCATCATTTGCTGGTGGGAAACCTCATTTCTTATCTGTGGGGACTCCTGCAAGGAGTTGGTTAACCCTTTATCCTCATTTCTTTCCTGTAAAGAGTTGGTTGATTCCCCCTCTTCCTTCCCCCCCTCTCTTATCTCCATCTTATCCATAACTCCTTCTTCTTCTTCGTCTATTTCCTCCTCCTCCTCATCTTCCTCCTCATCTTCCTCCCTCCTTTGCCCCCCTTTCTGCATTTCTTTAAATCTGCTGTCGTTAATTAGTTTTTCTTTAAAGGGACCACTATTTTCAAGAATAAGGGTTTTCTTCCTTGTTAATTTTATAATTTCCTCCCGTAACAAATTTATTTCTTTTCTAACGGTGTTCTTTTTCCTTGTCGGGGTGTTTTTAAGCTTTAATTTCAGTGTATAATAATAATAATCTACAATGGTCCAGCCTTGTTTCATAAATAGGGGGTGGTTTACATGAAAAATGGATGAACCTGCCACCCTGACAGTAAATCTATATACAGATAAGTGCCTGTGAGTGCCCTAGTGTTTGGGGTGACAAATGTTGTGATAGCATTAGGGATCTTATAGGCCAGATGAGAAAATTTTGTTCTCAGGGCCCCCCTT
>JAODAL010079393.1:0-12590 GCA_025379985.1 Phyllomedusa bahiana | reverse complement strand
TGTGGCGGCCTTCCCGTGACCTACACACTGTCTTGTGCCACTGTTGACCTCATGTGTGTGTGGCTGCTGCCGTGCTTCACAGTGTCTTTGCCCCACTCTGTGGCCTACCTGTTTTTCCACCTCCGATGTATTTTTGCCATGTCTGACCTCATGTGTGCGGGGGTGCTGCCGTGACCTACCACTGGTCATTTCCACTGTCTGACCTCTTGCTGCTGTGTGGTGCGCCGTGAGCTGCAACTGTCATTTGCCACTTTTAAACCCTCTGCTCCTGCCGCCGTCACCCCCTCTCTGTCATTGTCCCACTCTGTGGCTACTCCAGTTTTTGCCAACTCCAGAATGTCATTGTGCCACTGTTACTCATGCTGCTGCCGCCGTACCTCCATCTCTGTCATTGTGCCATCAGTGGCCCTACTATGTTTTGCCACCCCAAAAATGTCATTGTGCCCTTTTGACCTCATGCTGTGCTGCCGGACCTACCACTGTGCCTTTGTCCCACTGTGGGGCCTATGCTGTGCGTGGTGCTGCCGTGACCTACACACTTGTCATTGTCCCTCTGTGGTTTACTCCTGTTTTCCCACTCCAAAATGTATTGGCCCTGTTGACCTCATGTGCTGCTGTGGCTGCTGCCGTGACTCACACGGTATTGTCCCATCTGGGGCCCTACTCCTTTTTTGCCACCCCCAGAATGTCATTGTGCACTGTCTGACCTCAGCTTTTGCTGTGCTGCTGCCGTGACCTACCCCACTGTCATTGTGCCACGTCTGACCCTGCTGCGTGCCGTGCCTGCCCCCTGTGTCTTTGTGCCATGTTGACCTCATGCTGCTGTGTGGCTGCTGCCGTGACCTACCCTGTCATTGTGCACTGTCTGACCTCTTTGCTGTGCTGTGGTGACCCGTGCCCTCAATGTCATTGTGCCATGTCTGACCTCTGCTGCTGCTGTGGTGCTGCCGTGACTATCACGTGTCATTGTGCCACTTTTGGGCCCTCATGCTGGCGGGGGCTGCCCCCCTCCTGCCGTAAACCTCCACACTGTGTCATTGTCTAACTTGGGGCCCCTACTCCGGGATTTTGCCCCCTCAAGAATGTCATTGTGCCATTTGTCGGGCCCCTCATGCCTGCTGTGGCTGCGGGCCGGGGACCTACACACTGTGTCATTGTCCCACTTTTGGGGCCAAATTCCTGTTTTTGCCACCTCCAAAAATGTCATTTGCCAATGTCGCCCTAAGGGTTGCTGCTGTGGCGGGCTGCCGTGCCCTTTAAACACTGTCATTGTGCCACTGTCTGACCTCATGCTGCTGCTGTGGCTCCCTGCCGAAAAACCTACACACTTTTGTAAATTTTTCCCCACCTGGGGACTCCTGTTTTTCCCAAACCTCCAAAATATAAATTTGTGCCACTGTCTGCCTCTGCGCTGTGGCCCCGCCGTCCCCTTTCCCCCACTCTGCCATGATGTTGCCACCTGGCCCTAAGTTTGGGTTTTTTTCCCAGCTGTCGCTGCCAGGGATTTATTATCAGGCTATTTTTCCCCCCCCTTTTTTTCCATTTTTTTTGGTCAGTTTTGCCCTTTTTAAGGCCCAGGGAATTTTATAGTAAAAGCGATTCTATACCCGGCGGCAGTTTGTGCGGTCATAGTTTAAAACACAAACATTGTTTTTGAAGACCAAACCAAGCTCCCCCCTCCCCATTTTAAAAGCTTTGGCACAAATTTTAAACAGCACCCTGCAGGCTCTGTGCAGCCTGGAAATACCCGGGTTTTTTAAAACGTCATTCGTCCCGAAGAAATTCCCGGAAAAAAGTTATTTTTTGCTGGAAATCCGGCAAAAGTGAACGAACCAAATTTTTTAAAAATTCCCCCATCTCAAACGGTAATCCAAAGTTCTTTTGAGAAATAGGATTAGTCCCCTCTCCCTGCTGGGCGCCCCCCCCGGGGCTCCTCCCCCGCTCCCCCCCCCAGCCACAGGGCCCTAATTGTGGGGCGTAATTACGTTCCCGCATTTAAAAGCCGTTTTGAAAATACCCTTTAAAAGGGGAAACCCTCCCCAAAGGGGGTTTAAAATCCCCTATTTTTTTTTTCAGTTGAGTGAGGGGAAGCGGGAGCTCTGTGATTTTTGGGGGTTTAAATATGATGTTTTGTGGATTTCTGAGTAAAAAGCAGAGAAAATAGATTGATTGGACTCTAAGAGTCAGAGTCCTGCTTATACCACACACATACAGTGAGTGACAGTTTGCTCTATACACACACTAAGCTGTGAATCACTTCATGTGGATGGGGTCAGTAGAACTTTTACTTTCTGTTTTGTTTTTTTCTCGGCTTTTTACTTAGAAATCTTGCTTAAAATTCATAAAAACATATATAACACCTGTTTTAAATCCTGCTTAAGGGCCCGCTTGTGCTTGGTCGAAAGTCCCCAGGGGTAAAAGTGCCAGGGTTCTAAGTGGCAGACTTAAAACCAAAACCTTAACAAGAACTGAAAAAGGGTTGGCGGGTTAAACACCCCCCTTTTTATTTTCCCAGCAAATTGGGCCTGCAAACCCTTTTTCCCCCACCATGTTTTTCCCTTTCCCCTGCATTTTTTCTCAACCTCCTTTTTCCTGAATCTAGTTCCCTACCCCCACCCCCCTTTTGCGGGGCAAGGAGTTCTATATCTCTCCTGCATTCTTCCCTCTTTTCTGACTGTGCCCCCAAAAAACCCTCTTTCCCACCATCAACGCCCTCCGCCCCAAAACAGCCCCAAAAGCAAAATTCCAGTCAAATCCTACTCCCACCGGGTTACCCTCTCACTGCTCCCTCGGGGCTGTTTGGGTAATTCCCCCCAAAAACCCAGGGCCCCCAACAGAAACATTCCAATTTGTTGTCTCTGGGCATTCCCAAAAGATCCCCCTACAAACTTTTGAAACCCTTAAAACCTTAAACCCCATTCCCTTGATCCCAGCTCACCCTTCTCTCCCCCTGGAGCTCTCGGGAAAACCCAGGGTTTCTGTATGTAAAAAAACCTTTTCCCTACTTCAGACCTATTCATCTTCAAAAAATTATTTTTTCCCTTTGGGTCTAACAGAAACCGGTGCCCCCTCGGACACAGTCTCCCTGCCGAAAATCTCCTTTGGGGGGTTTTCCAACTTACCCCACTCCACGCCCCCGGTAACGAAGGGGAGGTTTTGGCCTTCTCCTATTGTTACCTGCTCTTTTTTTTTCCTTTTTCCCCCCTTACCCCCCCTTACCCTCCCCTCCTTTGAGGTGACTCTACCCCGGCATCTACTCCCCCCCCAAACCCTCCCAAGTGGCTGGGGTCTACCTTTCCCCAGGCCCTCCCACTGCCTTCCTTGCCCATTCTCTTCCTGGCTTCTCCACTTTTTTCCCAAATGACCCCCCAATATTGTCATGGGGATTTTAACACCCCCAATTGTGCACCCCTCCCTTGGCTCCCAAAAAAACCCCTTTCGCTTCCTTTTTCCTTCGGCCTCTCACAGTGGCCCTTTGGGACCCACCCAACAGACGGACACAACGGGGCCCTTATCTTCACCCCCCTTGCCCCTTCTGACTTCTCAAAATTCCCCTAAAACCCCATTTTCTGACCAAAAACCTGTTTCCCTTTTTCCACCATCTCACTCCCCCTGCTTCCTCTGTCTCCCCTTTAGTGCACCCCGGGAAATTTTTACAAAACCTAAACCCTCCCCACCTCTCTGTTTCTCTTGCCCTCTTTCTCCCCATATCCTAACTTGACAACCCAGACACAGCCGCTGTTTCTAAAAACAACACAATCATCACCCCCCTTAAATCGGGTCGCTCCTCTCAAACAAAACAGAACCCGAAACATAAAACAGAAAAACCCTTTGGCACACAGCCTCCACTAAACAATGGGGCGAGCTTCCAAAATTTGGCTGAACGCCGGGAAAAAAAAGCCGCCCCAGGGAGGGAACTTAAACCTCTTACAAAAAAATCGTTTCACGCATTTAAGTCTGCACTCACAACGTCAAAAGGATTACTTCCCCAAACTCTCTTAGCCTCATTGTCCCCAAAACCCCCAGACATTTATTAAACCCACCTTCAAACTTTCCTTGCCCCCAGCACCTCCTCCCCCCCCTCCCCTTTCAGGGACGTTTTTTGAAAACCCCTTTCTTAAAAAAGATAAACCTCATAAAGAGAAATTTTAACTCCCCCCGCCCACTCCCAAAACCTTTAACCCTACAATCCCCAAACCCCCCAACCCTCCCCCTGACAAAAGTCCCCAGAAAAAACTTCCAAAAAACCTGCTTTCCCAATGTTAGTAAATGTTAACCTCTCCTCTTAGTGCCCAAAACCCAAAACTCATTTCCTTTTAAACCTTGACCCACGGCCAATCCTACCTATCCCAGACCTCGCACTGTTTTTTCCCCCAAAAGCCCCCCCCAATCTTTTAAAATCTTTCTTTTAACCCTTTGGAATTTCCTTTCCCTCCCCTTAAACCGGGGAAATCCCAAAAATTTTCCCTTTAAGAAAACCAAATCTTTGGGACCCCCTCACTGCCCAAACTATCGCCCCTCTCAACTGCTCCCTTTTGCATCCAAATCCTGGGTGCCGCACGTTTTCTTCAGCTGTCCCCCCAACCTCTCCTAAATTTTCCCCTTGACCACTCCAATCAGGCTTCCGCCCCAACCACCCCAAATAAAATTGCCCAAAACCAAAGGTCCCCAAACGACCTAGTAATTTGCTAAAGCCTCACGCCACTACTTGTGCTCCTCCTCTTAGCCTGTCCTCTCCCTTTGAAAATGTGGGCCCCACTCCATCCTGCAAAAATCCTTCCCCCTCGGAAACCCAATGGCCTGCCCTCTCCGGGATCTCTTCATACCTCTTTTGAAGGGGACTTTTCGTGCCCTTCACTCCTGCACCCCCTTTTCCCCCCACCCGCTCTCTGTGGTGTCCCTCAGGGGTCTGCATGGGCCCCTCCTCTTTTTTATCTACAATCTTGGTCTGGGTCAGCTCATTGCCCCCGCATGGCTTTAACTACCCCCTTTTACCCCGGAAGACACCCCCTTTATATCTCCCGGGCCCGGGTTAATCCCCTTTTCCCAGGATTCCCCAAAATTTCCCCTTTATCCATTTCCCCCTTCTTCTCCTCCCGTCGCTTAAATCTAATGTAGATAAAAAAGATTTCATCATTTTTTCCACCGTCCCCTTTACCCTCCACCTGATCTCTTATTCCCCTGTTAAAGGCCACACCTCCACCAGCTACACCAAAGCCCGCTGCCTTGGGGATAACCCTTTGGACTTTCCCCTTTTTTTTTTCCCCCCAAACCCCCCCCACATCCCAAACCCCTCTTTCCTCCCTCCACTGAAAAAAAATTTCACGCATCCGCCCATTTCCCCAAAATCTGATATTTCTATAAAAGCTAGGGCCCCGCCCCTTTTCATCTCCCGCCTTGGGCTACGCAAAATTTCCTTTTTTCTGTGGCCCCCCAGTTACACCCCCGTCCCCCCCAATTTCCTTTCCCTTTAAATCTGGGCCCGTCTGTTCAAACCCCTCTCCTGCTTTCTTTCCCCTGCCTCTCCCCTTTCCCTTCCCCTTTACTTTGGTGCCCATTGCCCCAAAGAATTCGTTCAAATTTCTAAAAATGACCTACAAGGCTTTTCCATGACCTCTCCCTCCTTTTCCCTCTCCCGCCCTAATTTCCAGTACCTCCCCTTTACGGGAATCTCCCCTCTTCAAAGGGGGCCCCTTTTCCTCTGCTCCCTTTCTCATTTAGCCCTCACTTTTCCGTCTCCCAAAAAAATTCTCCCCTGCTTCACCCACACTCTGGAACTCCTTAACCCAAAAAATCAGGAAATCTCCCCCAAATTTCACCCGTTTTAAAAGCAACCTGAAAAAAAAAACCCTTTTTCTTCAGGATTGCCCACAATCCACCTAACCCCCCAAACACCAACACAACGGCCCGCAAGCATGTTCCCCACACCTTCTGTCTCTCCCCTTTTTCCTTGCAGATTGTAAGCCCCCCCCGGGGGGGGTCCTCTTTCCTTTTTGTTTTAGTTACTAGGCATTTTGTCACCTTTTTTATTTGTTTCAATATTTTTAAAGTATGTAATTTCCCCCAAAAGTAAAAGCGCCCTGGAAATTTTAAAGGGGGCTCCCAAAAAAAAATAATAATAATAATAAAATAATTTATCACACAAATTTAGCCTCTCTTCCTTTTTCATTTCCTGTTCCCAGAAATTTTTTGCATAAAAATTCATGACGTATTCCTTTTTTTGTTAGTTTACTTTTTTACTAAAATATGTTAATTTTTCAAATAAAAGTTCATTTTGTACTGTCCACATGATTTTTGAGATTTGTTCCTAGTGCAAGCAATTTCAAGGAAAAGCAAATTTGTCCAAGGTTTAAAAAAGTTTAAATGTAAAATTTCTAGCCCTTTCATTTTTTCCTTTTAAAAAATTCTTTTTTTTTTACTTTTCCATTAGACTGAAAAACATAGGAAATGTGGGAATGTTTCATTTTAATTTTTTCTTTGGAAAATTTTAAAAAAACCTTTTCCCGTGGGGTTTTGTTTTTTTGGTCTAAGTAGTCATTTGCGAAATTTCCTTTCCCAAGAAATTCCTGGTTGCTATGTCTTTTTTACTGGAAAGGGTTTTAAAACCACCAAATTGACACACTGTGGTTTGCATTTTCTCTCTTTCCTAATTGACACCTTTTGTGGAGAACAATCTTTTGCACAATTAATAATTTATAATTCTTAAAAAGTGTATCTTTACTTTAAACTGTAACACAGAGCCGGATATAAAAAGTCATACATGCAAACCTTTTTTCTTTAACCCCTTAACTAAGGCTCACTGTCTTGTAATGCGGGTGCGTGTCTTCTGTCTGCAACAATGCCAAAAAACATTGCTGCCTTCAGAGGCTTGGGGCTTCCAGCACCGCAGTTGTGAATGGAGCTATAGTTAACAGAGTTCCTAGAGCAGTCTTTGTGCTTGGCCGGGATAGGAGGAAGCCTCTGATGCCCGCTATTTAACTCTTTGATTGCCATGATCTGTGACTGCAGATTCCCCTGTTTTCCTAGTGTCTGATTGAGCCCGGGGAATTTCTATACAGTCAGCCTTGGTTACCTAAGGTGGCACCATCAGGACACACTGTGTGTTGTCCTAACAGCAGCTTGTGTTATACCGGTACAGAATGTAGTGTGTTAGCATAAAGTAGTATCAGTTAAAGTAAATAGGAACTATTTCAAATGCATTACTGCTACTTTATGAATACATGAAAATTTTAGGTTCTTAGCACACCTTTTTGAGCAAAACTGCGAGAGCCCATTCACCAACGACAAGGTGACCTCAGTTCAGATGGGAACCTACTCTGACAGTTTACCTCACTTGGTGTCTGTTCAGACCTCCATATTGTTCAGGAAGAGAAGATCCCAGCTACATTCTGCTCTGATTAAAAACAGCCTATGTGGATTGGTGGAGTGCACAACCAAAATGTAGGCTCACCACTCCCCAATTAATACTATCCAAAAATAAAAATTGATCAGCACATCAAAACAATTTTAAAGAAATTTGTGTAGGTGCCCGCTGGCATGGCAGCAAAGCAGTGCAAACATAACAAAAAATTACTTCAGCTCTACAAACACAAAGAGACAGTTAAAGTAAACATGTGACCATGGCGAGTCACTCCCTGCTGAGTCTTATCTATAGCATAGGAGCTTGTTTATTTAAGTTAATGACAGGTTCTAATCTTCAGAGCTCTACAGCATTGTGTACTACAGATTATAAACCTCCTGCACTTATATCACTGTAACAGGATTGGCTAGGAATAGCAGAGCTGATATGCCAATCACTGCTGTATGGCCATGTACAAACTGACATCGCTATTAAAAAGGATAAACTTCATAATGGTAAACCAAACAAGGGATGGTATAAATTTGTATACTTAATATAATTAATATACTTACTATGCTCCAATCAGTAAACATGTCATAATTCTACACCTATGAAGTTCTGCAAATGCCTGATTAATACCAAACAACTGGAAAAATGTGTGAAAATATTAAAGAGGTGCTCTCACCATGCAGTTTCAAAGGCCAGCATGTCAGCTTTGCTTTTCCTAACTGAGTATTACAGAGGCTTAAATGAAGGGAATTTTATCTATACGTAATTAACGCTACTAAGCTCGAGGAGTAAAAAACAAATAGTTTTCAAAGGTAAATAATAAAATAATCTAATCTTGTTAGAGATAAAGAATGTGCTCCTCTGACTATGGTCATATCCCTCCCTGCTCTCTGTCTAATTAGGAAGGAAGAAGAGACACTTGGGTGCACTCAAAGCAGATAAAATCTCTCTTATCTCCTGACCAGGGCAATATGAAAAGAGCAATGTATTTAGAACAAGTCTTCAATTACCTGTCCCTACATACTGTAAGCTAATCATTGTAGTGAGAAAGCCCCTTTAACACCTTCCCGACTTTGGACGTACCGGTATGTCCTAGTGGCAAGTGACTCCCCGCAAATGGATGTATCGAAACGTCCTGGACATAATGCAGGCTCTTAAGTGGGACCTGCACAATCACGACATGATACCAGCTTTATATTACAGCTGTAGATGGGCGAAGTTCTCAACAATTCGATTCGGTGACTACGCCGAATTTCCCGACAAAATTAGTTTCGGTCCGAATTACTTTGAGACGAATCGCGTTAAAAAAACAGCTATTTCCAGGCTGCACAGAGCCTGCAGTGTGCTGTAGAACATTGTGCCATGCTTAAATATGCAGAGGGAGCTTGGTTTGGTCTTCATTTCATTTTTTTCTGTTTTGTATGACACGAAATCAAATGCCGCCGCTTTAGAATCGCTTCACTATAAAATTCCCTGGGCACTTAAGAGGGCAAAACTGACCAAAAAACTGAAGGGGGGAATGTAGCCTGATAAAGTCATGGCAGCGACAGCTGGAAAAAACAAGCTGAGGGCTCAGGTGGCAACATCAGTAAAAGAGTGTGGAGGTGACGGCAGCAACAGCAGCATGAGGTCAGACAGTGGCACAATGACATTCTGGAGGTGGCAAAAACAGGAGTAGGCCACAGAGTGGCACAATGACACAAGGTGGAGGTCACGGCAGCAGCCACAGCCGCAGCATGAGGTCAGGCAGTGGCACAATGACATTCTGGAGGTGGCAAAACAGGAGTAGGCCACAGAGTGGCAAAATGACATAAAGTGGAGGTCACGGCAGCAGCAGCATGAGGTCAGAGAGTGGGACAATGACATTCTGGAGGTGGAAAAAAAGGAGTAGGCCACAGAGTGGCACAATGACACAGTGTTTGGGTTACGGCAGCAGCCACAGCAGCAGCATTAGGTCAGAGAGTGGCACAATGACATTCTGAAGGTGGCAAAACAGTAGTAGGCCACTCAGTGGCACAATGACAGAGAGTAGAGGTCACGGAAGCAGCAGCATGAGGTCAGACAGTGGCACGATGACACAATGTGAAGGTCACGGCAGCAGCCACAGCAGCAGCATGAGGTCAGGCAGGGGGCACAATGACATTCTGGAGGTGGCAAAAAAGTAGTAGGCCACAGAGTGGCACAATGACAGAGAGAGGAGTACATGGGAGCAGCAGCATGAGGTCAGAGAGTGGCACAATGACACAGTGTGAAGGGCATGGCAGTAGCCACAGCAGCAGCATGAGGTCAGACAGTGGCACAATGACAGAGTGTGGAGGTCACGGCAGCAGCCACAGCAGCAGCATGAGGTCAGGCAGTGGCACAATGACATTCTGGAGGTGGCAAAACAGTAGTAGGCCACAGAGTGGCACAATGACAGAGAGTGGAGGTGACGGCAGCAATAGCATGAGGCCACAGAGTGGCACAATGACAGAGAGTGGAAGTCACGGCAGCAGAAGCATGAGTTCAGAGAGTGGCACCATGTAATATGGGAGGTGGCAAAAATCAGGAGTAGGCCACAGAGTGGCACAATGACTCAGTGTGAAGGTCACGGCAGCAGCCACAGCAGCAGCATGAGGTCAGACAGTGGCACAATGACAAATTCTGGAGGTGGCAAAAGAGTAGTAAGCCACAGAGTGGCACAATGACAGAGAGTGGAGGTGACGGCAGCAATAGCATGAGGTCAGAGAGTGGCACAATGACACAGTGTGGATGTCACGGTACCAGCAACAGCAGCAGCAGCATGAGGTCCTAGAGTGGCACAATGAGAAAGTGTGGAGGTGGGTGGCAATATCAGTCCCTGGTAAAGATGGTGGTAGGCAGATGGAGAAACTGTCAGCAGATGTGTGGCATCAGGCGGTTGGCGGCATCAGAATAGTGGCTGAGGCAGGTAGTTTGAATCCAGACTCATTTCTCACAGTTTGGGTGAGGCGTCATGGTTGATGTAGTCTGACGCCTAAGGCATTGGTGTGTGGAAATCCTGGCCGATCCACTCCTGATTCATCTTGACAAAGGTCAGTCAATCCACATTTCCCATGGACTAGCGGGTTCTCCTTGGGGTAATGATGGCCCCCGCCGCACTGAACACCCGCTCTGATGCCACACTACTGGCCGGGCAGGACAGCTTCTCCACTGAAAACTCGGCAAGTTGCGGCCACACATCCGGTTTGGCTGCCCAGTAGTCCAGCGGATCTTCTAACTGGGGTGGCAGAGTGCTGTCCAAGTAGGCCACCACCTGTTGGTTCAGGGTCTGCTCCAGGTCCTGCTGCTGCTGCTGCTAGCGACTGCCCTCCTCACTAGGCGGGTGAAGGAAGCTGCTCATCAGTGACTTCAGACTTAGGTTGCTGCTGATGGAGCTGGTACTGCTCCTACCCCCCCCCCACCTCCCCCCAGCAGCCACGGCAGTAGTACGTGAGCGCTGAAGAACCCCCCGGTCAGACCTGTCAAAGGAGGGACGATGCCACACATAGGCAGTGGCCAACTGACTACGGAGGATTTCCCTATAGTATTTGAGTTTGTCCTCCCTCTCAGCAGCTGGGAAAAAGACTCCCATTTTGGACCGGTAGCGAGGGTCCAATAGGGTGGAGAGCCAGAAGTCATCCCTCTGCCGGATGCTGACTATTCGGCTGTCACTACCCAGGCAAATCAGCATGCTGTGGGCCATCTGCACAAGTGACTCCGAGGGGCTCCCTACCTCCATCTCCACTGTATACTGCCACGTGCTTGCGGGTCATCTGCCTCGTCTTCCTCATCTCCATCTACCTCCTCCAGCTGCTCCTGCTCCTCCTCTCTTGTCACCTGGGTAGAAAATCCACTCATTTCACCAGACAATGCTTCTGCTCCAGTATCCTCTTCCTCCTACTCCTCCTCCTCCAGTTCAGTCACCACCGGACTCATGTGGCCGCGAGATGTAGTTGCCACGTCTCCAGTCCCCTGCCCAGACAGATTTTCAGCATCTGTTCCAGGACATGAAGCAGTGGAATGACTTTATTCATCCCGTAGTCCTGGCGACTGACAAATAATGTCGCCTCCTCAAATAGCCTCAAAAAAAAATGGGGCGGGTGCACGCATGACTCCACTGGCTGACATAAATTTTACACAGGGAGTACCCCCCCCGGGGTCATCAAAAAATCTTAAGGGCCCTTTCTCTTTTCAACAGTCGGTCCAACATGTGCAGGCTGGGAAACCAACGGGTGGGGAAACATCGCATATCAGAGTGTGTTGGGGGGGGGGGGTTTTTGCCCCCTGCAAACCCAGGGGGGTGATCCGGCTTGTAGGAAGAGAAGTGCATGCCATTTCCTGCCAATTTTTTCAGAAACTTTTAAGATCGTGAAAGACTTTAGGAACCTTTTCACACCAAATTGAGCACCTCCATGCGGGTGCATGGCCATCCTCCCTTCAGCGCAGACACCATGTTAACTCCCCCTTTTCCGACCCCCTGTTCGATTTGCAGTTGGGGTGGAGAAAGCCACACACGATTTCTTGCTGCAGAGCGAGCAATTTTCCCCCTGGCTTCGTTCGCCAAGGGAAGCCAGGGTTTAAATGCGTGACACCGCTGTCCCTACACATGGTATGATGGAGCAGTACTTGTGGAGGCTGAGCTGTTTTGGGGGGGTGGAAGAGGAGGGGGCGACATTGGGCAAGCCAGTTTGACAACGTGGAGGAGAAAGCGGCGTCTCCTGCCAAGTTTTTGGTGGCCTGGGCAGGAAAACACATCCCCCAGTGGCCGTAAAGACTTACTGACCGACCGTAGTTACAGCTCCAACACCCGCCCCCTGCACCTGGAACAAACCGATAAACTCAAGGCTGGCCCCCTTTGTTCTCAGATTTTTAAAAGGCTGGACTGCTTTTTTGGAAAATAAAATTTCGGTTGGAACTCTTTATCTCGCTCGGCCAAGCCATTAGTTTCTGAACATGCGGATCCACCATTTGGAAAGGGGGGACTGCATAAAAACAACTTGGACAGACATGGGCACTTATGCCCTCAGAAGTTGGACCATACTGTTGTCCTTTGCAATCGCCTCGCTAACACTGCGGGGCCCCTGAAGGGAGGACAGGACATCTGGACGGAGAGGAAGCAAAGAAAACACTTCCTTCTGCAAGGGGGGGGAGCCTTTACTGGGGTGCAATGGCATGCGTCCCCTGGGGCCCCGCTGCGCTGTTGCTGCGGCGGCAGGATGGGGCCACCACATCTGAGCCATGT
>JAODAL010079392.1:0-12590 GCA_025379985.1 Phyllomedusa bahiana | reverse complement strand
CCTTTGAAGGAGTATTCAGAGGTAACTGTCTGCTGCTGTCAAACGATTAACGTGGCTTACTAGACTGCACAAGGGTCACTTGCTGGCAGTGGCTGATGTACCCCCCCCCCCCCCCCCATTCACATCACGTTTTTTACCTACGTTGATGGCATCAGTCCGGAAACCTTGAAAAAGGCATCTTAAGGGCTTGTCCCCATGACATGGGTTTCCAGTCGGTGTTACAGACGGTTTTTGGATTTGAAATCCGTCTATAAACCGACTGTCAACCTTTTACGTTTTAAATAGAAAATCCATTCAGCAGTCCACAGTGCACGGATTTTCTGCTGGACGATTTTTTGACACCAATGGTGTTCCTAAAAACTTGGAACTTTTCCAGTCTTCCGCCCGGTTTCCGGGCGGAACAAGTCCATGTGAATGGGGGAGGGCTTGAATCCGCAAACCGTGGATAAAAGCCATCCCCTAATGTGTCAAAAAAAGACCAAATGCCAGCATTTTGTCTTTGCTGCGTGAACGCACCCTAAGGCTATATTCACACTACTTATTCTGGGACGTAATTCGTGCCGTACGGCACGAATTACGGGCTGAAATACGTCCCAGTCGGTTTACGGTAATCCACAATTCTCATAGAGAACAATACGGCGAGTGGGAAGAGAAGTAACATGTTAACTATTCACGGCGTATACGCGCTGGGAATAATGCATGTCTGGAGGGCTGCCGCCCCCCCCCCGCCCCATACACACGGCGTAATTGCGGGGCGAAATACGTCCTGCAATTAAGCCGTGTGAACATAAGAACATAGCTTAAGGCTATGTCTGCAAAGCACAGATTTTTGGTGTTTTTTAGTTTTTAGAAACCTCTGAAAATCTGACGGAGAACTTTTCACGTAGACTTCAATACAAAAAACACCCTGTAGTCTACACAGATCTTTTTTTTTTTTTTTTTTTTTTTAATTTGGTTTTTTTTTATGGTCAGATTTAAAAGCTGACAGTTTTTGGAACATATTGTAAAAATCTGCCAGAGTCCGGCAGAAAATTTACTATTGAAGTCTATGGCTATATCTACACAGCACAGGTTTTCCGTCAGATCATTGGTGGTCTTTAGTATTTGGAAACCTCTGAAAATATGATGGAGAACTTTTCACATAAACTGCAAAAAAAAAAAACGCCAAAAACTACCCACAAAACTGGTTGGAAACCCAGCTGCTTTGGACAAAAAACTGACAAAATACTCAGGTTCAAAGCAGTTTTTAGGTTTAGTTTTTTGTCCTATGCTGTGTGGTCCTAGCCTAAAGGAGACCGCAGCAGGGCCATGGATCTACCATGCTTTATTGTTCCACATATACACTTGGGAAATAGTGCAGACATTGTCTAATTTAGACCGTTTGCCCTTTTGATTTCTATAGTCCTGTTGTAGTATCCTTGGGAATAACTTTTTAAAGCTGTCCTAACATCTGATGGAGGCCAAAAATGTGATGTGAACTGGCCCTTAATGGCTTTGTAGTTTTCCGAAGTGTTTTCTTGTTCATAGCGCCTCCTATTTAGTTTTGCTGGTGAACCAGGCTTCATTCATACTAGCATGGGTTCTGTAAAACAGTTTGGAAATACGAACCCTTGCTTTGGTGCACTAGTACTGTACAGCAATATTTGTACATGTCTCCACTGACATACATTAGCACGGTGAACAGGATACATGTTACATGGCTTCTGTATACTATTCAAATAGTTTGATTAGAATTTGTTGTCCCAAAGCCTTTAAGGTGCTTGGTTTTATAGTTTATAACATATTCTTTTTCAGTTTCATTATAAAAAAAGTTTGTGACGATTATTTCAAAAAAAGGGCAGAAAAAAGTAACCTGAATACATTACGGAAAAGGGTCTTCATTTACGTATAAAGTCCACAGTCTTGGTGGCCCAGTGTTTTGTAACAAAAGGAGGCTTTTCTTCTAATTCGTGTCCGATTGGAGGAGGATTAAGGTATTTCAAGTCTGTTTTTAAGAAAGTGTTTTTTATTGTTTTTCTAGGAAATAAGGGGTAATTCACCTGTGTTGCCCAATAAGATATCGAAGAATCCAGAAAATAAGAATCGGAACCGATACAGAGACGTTAACCCATGTAAGTAAATAGTCACTGTTTGCTTCTTTATTACTCATGTAATTAGTATCAAGGCGGTGTTTAGTATTGTTTTTATATACATTTTCTTGTATTTTGTGTATACACCACATGAGGTTAATCCCAGTGTATCCTATGGCTAAGTTCAACACATGCACCAGGAGCTTTCCATGTGCATACACCAGATGTACCCCAGCAAACAGTGTGGATATAGCCCTACACTACAAAATGTTAACTGGGTAAGAGTCCGCCATATCGCCACACTTTCTTTGCACCCTGCAGAGGTATACATCATTAATAATTCTACAATATATAGCTCAACATAAGTATAGGCCCTCATGCACCTACCCTGTTTCCCCGAAAATAAGACAGCGTCTTATATTAATTTTTTTCTCCTAAAGGTGCACTATGTCTTATTTTCAGGGGATGTCTTATTTTTCCATGAATAAATTATAGCATGCTATACTAGTGTGTGTGTGTGTGTGTGTATTTTTATGTATATATGGTGTTGTTCTTTATATATATCTATATATATATATATATTTATATATATATATATATATATAATGTTTGGAGTCACAAACCATAGGATATATATATATGTAAAGGACATTGTATGGCAGCTGCAGTGACTTCTCAAATGATGGCAAATGTGACAAACTGGGACTTGTAGAACTAGAAGTTCCAGCAGTCCCCATCAGCCCTCCTGTGAGGTGTGTGTCAGTATCATTGCTCTGTCCCCCCCCACCCACACCTCCCTCCCTCACTTACTTGTACACTTTCTGTCCTGGGATGTTTGGGACCTGTGGTGACATCAGTCACATGACCTCCCTTCACAGTTCCTTCAACCCTCTGTAATTTCTGTAACGTCTTATTTTTTTTGGGGGAGGGGTGCCTTATATTAGGGAATTCAACAACATCTCTGCTTTGTCTTACTTTCAGGGGTGTCTTATTTTCGGGGAAACACGGTAGTTTAAGCCAAAAGGGAGTCTCCTTGTAATATGTTGAGCTGGTATGTTTTGTTTTTTTGGGGAGGGCGAGATGAGGAGAGAGGGTAGCCTATGACGGTCTATTGTTTTTTGTTTTTTTAGCTCAAGTAATTTTTTTATTGAAAATTTTAAGTATCCTTTGATCTTTAACAGAGCATCTTTCCATCTTAAGCAAAATAGTACCTATCAATAGGTAGCATTGATGGGTATATTGTAGGCACTGTAACACAAATTAAACGCTATTTTTTGCTCATCACTGCCAATGCCAAGAACAAACTCAAATTTCCTCTTATTTTGCTCATCAGAAAATAAAAATTCTATCCCTAATTAAATGAGTGAGAGCCATCCATGGGTTTCATTTGAATCACAGCTTCTCAAATTTAGGGACTGAATCCTTTTTTTGTGGTAAATTCCTTTTTCTAAGAAATTTAACCAAATGACTTCTTTATAAATTCTGATGTAGTAGGTGAATTGGTATCGAGCCATTTTTGAGCAATTATGTTTTGTGACATAAATACTCGTGTTCCTCTAATGTAGGCCCAAATTAGATGTAAAAGGGGTGTTCCGAGAGTTCAAAATGTTCATTCTTCTGTTGCGGCATGATGAAAAAGAGAAGAAAAGAAACAAACTTCCTGTACGCACTTGGTCCGTCACTCCACCCGTCCCTGCGGTATATCTGAACATCCATCGTTCATGTGACAGGTGCAGCCAATCACCGGCCACAACATGTATGTGATGGAACAAGAGCATCCAGATGGGAAGTATGATTCTTTTCTAATAACTTTCATTATGTTCCAACAAACAAGCATTTTGAACTCTCTGAATTCCCCTTTGACAAAACTTAAAGGGGCTGTCCAACTTTTTTTTTCTATCTATAGAAGATAAGAATAGGGATGCTTTAATGCTGTTTAAAAATAATTAAAAAAATCGAGCAATAACGCTGGCTGCATGTTTTTTTTACTCAGGGCCATAGCTCATGAGCGCTGAAGCAGCTGATGGGCTGCAGCAGTCACATACAATATCCTGATGTCACTGCTGGGAAGTGAGCAATCACTTGCAGCACTCATGAGCTAATAGCCAGAAGTAAAAAGAGGAACTGGGCTGGTAGCGGGGCTGGAACGGCTCGGAGTGGGGATGTAGTGTACAGCGTGGGGTTTCCTTCCCCAATTTTAGTTTGGAAGGGGGGGGGGGGGGAAAGCTGGATATTCCCTCTAACTGGTAGGCTGGGTTCCCACGACTAATATACAGCAAATAGCAGTGCGTACTATGCATGCCGCTATGCACCAGGTGTTTTAGAAGTACATGCTGGCCAGCGTGTATTTCTAAAGAGCTCTGGGCCAGCCCCCATTCATTTAAGTGACATGTCACTTCTTTCTCGCTCATTACGCGTCGGGGAATGCGCTGTGAGATCATAGCATTTAATAGGTGCTATAATTTTACCATAATTGCGGGCCGTACTTATGGTGTATTGCAGTGTGTGAACATACCCGTGGTCGGTTTGTCCTAGACTTATGTAAATATCTATCGTAATTTTCTATCTTGTATATAACTTGTATATAAATTTGTTTTAAGACCAATCTGTGTGTCTCGTAGCCCCTTGACCGCCAAAAGACTGCAGTTGAAATGCACGATAACACATGTACTCAAAATTTGGGAATAAAAGAAAAGGCTCTGGTGTCTTTCTAAGGTTAAAAAAAAAACAAAAAAAAACTTCAGGGCACCAATGCCAAAATTTGGTCATGATTAAGTTTTTTTGGTTAAAGGGATTAATCCCTTTTGGTCGGGTTTTGGGGATTGGGTTTTTTGGTGGGTAAGTAGTTGGTCCCTTTTTTGTCCGGGCTAGGAAAAGACTTTTTAGGTCCCCTGCATTTTTAGACTCCCTTTTAGGCGCTAAAGGTAGTTAGACCCCTTTTAGGTGGCGCAGGGTTGAAGCCCTTTTAGGGGGCCAGGAGTTTGGAGCCCTTTAGTGGCCAGGTAGTTTTGGCTCCCCTTTTTTGGGGGCTGCAGTTTAAGGGCCCCTTTTTGGTGTGCAGGGAGTTAGACTCCCTTTTTTTTCGGCTGAGGTAGTTGGCTCCCTTTTAGGTCGGCTGCAGGTAGTTAGAGCTCCCTTTTAGGTCGGCTGCAGGTAGTTAATAAAAAAAAAAACAAAAAAAATCTCCTTTCTCACTCCCCCCCAGAGCTGTGACGTCCTCGTGCCCCCAGTCACCCCCCGAGTCCCGGGCCCCGGAAGGCTTAAAAAGGGGTTTTCTCGTACAAGAATAGCTTTCAATTGTGGGAAAAAAAAATAAGACATTTTTCCCAAAAATTTGCTTTGTTCCTCTTTTTTCCCTAAGGAGTACAGTAATTTATGACCCCCGGCTATTTCAGTTCCCTCAGTAACAGACCTGAACAATTTCCCCCCGGGTGTTTGCAAGAGATAACATGGTGATGCTCACACAGGGCCGGGCGTGTCCTTGTGCCAGCGTAAAAAACTTGATTTTTTGTAAAATAAATAGAACTGTAATTAGGGCTTTTGTTTTGGGGATCAGATAAGAAGTCCTGTTAGTAGTTTGAGAAGCTAATCTGATCTAATTAGCATCTGAAAGCACAGCATGGCAAGGAGCTGTACAAGCACAGAGCTGTATGCAAATGAGTCAGTCTGAACCAGGAAGTGGCAGAGTATTTCATTCATGCATTGTCTGAAACTCTGAAGGGAGGCAACTCCTTTAAGGCCTAAGACCTTAAACCTTCCAGGGTGAATAGCAGAGTGGAGCTGTGCTCCGCTGACACATTGCAGCCCGGCGAATCGAGGACATTAGCCCTCGACACAGGGCCCGGGCGTTCGAGGCAGGATGAAGCAGCCAGGCCCCAGGTAGTGGCAGCATTTCCTCTTGGGCCCACTGGGGGATCCACCGACTCCATGGTGAGCCAATCCGAGCCTGTGTCCATACACCTCTGTTTGGCATGGAGGAGGACAGAAAGTTGCAGGCTTTGTCAGTTGTTTTGAAGCCAGTGGAGTTTAATGAAGGGCTGCTGGGACAACTACTCTTAACCTGGGCTAACAAAAAAGAGGCTAAATACCTAGATGTTCCAATTTTTTTTTTTTTTCATGTCTTCCTGATTTAGAAAAAATAATGGTGGGAGGGCGGGCAAAAACAGAAAATGTAATGTGAGCAAAATGCAGTAGTAACAGCCACATGTAGACATTGATCTTGCAATACTAACAACTGGTTTTATGACTTAATTGCAGTAGAAGTCACCGTGGCAGGGAAAACTGCAATGAACCCGCACGTGAGAGGAAAATTGCATAGCAAGTGACATTGTTGTGTAAAAAAAAAAAAAAAAAAAAAAAAAAAAATCATAAATAACTGAATATTTTTGGTAGTATATAACATTTTTTTAAGGGGTAAATGAGCAACTTTTATCACGCTAAATGATTGTAGCCTTCTTATTAAGGCCTGGCTCGCAAGTTGAATTACTGCATACATTTTTTCTTTTTCAATTGCCTTAAAATTTTATTTTTTTTAATACAGGTGATCTTGTGATTTTAGCTATAATTTGGAACACGGATAACATCTTGGTTAATTAAAAAAATGCATGTTTTTATTTGATTTATTTTTTGGGGGTTGCATTCTCTATGCAGTTGAAAAATGCAACATGTTGAACCCAGCCTCAAAGAGGAACTGCTAGATTCCTGGTAGAGATACCTTTGTCTGATGTCAGACAATGGATTTCAAACTACCTCATACTTGCATTAGTCAGTGGCGTATCTATACAAGAGCAAAGGTTCGAGGGATTGTAGTGGTTTCAAAGCCTTTTGGATATAACCTATAAAAGGGATCCCTCTCTCTCGGCCAGAGTAGAGTGTGGCTACAATGAGCATCTCACTCTGGAGGACCTTCTCTGGCTTCATTTTATTCATTTATATAGTACTATTCTATTCCACAGCACTGAAAATATATTCTCATTATTCACTTTGGTCCCTGTCCCATTGGGACTCACAGTTTATATTCCAGATTCATTTATCTGCATTTTTTTTTCTTTTTTTGAGTACCTGGAAGAAACTCTCAAAAAACACAGGGCGAACATACAAACTCCTTGCAGATGATGATTTGAACCCAGGACCCTAGCACTGCAAAACAGTGCTAACTGCTGAGCCACCATGCGTTACACAACACATTGATTTTAAAGCTGACCTGTGTATTGCTTCCTTTGCCCTCATGTAACACTGCGTGGGAATTGAACATCTGCTGCCAGGTTTCCCCGTGTATGTGTGTGTGTGTGTGTGTGTGTATGTGTGTATGTATGTATGTATATATATATAATATGCTTGCAGGGTTGGTGCTTTTTTATTTTTCTCTCTGGATTATGGAGGTCTGTTTGACCCAATGAGAAGTCTGAATTTGACTCTAGTGAGAGGTAAAGATAGAGTAGGACCACCTGCCTTGAGATCCCGTTGTAAGCCGGGGGTGGCATAAGCATTTTTTGATCAAAATATGTGAACTAAGAATCTCAAAGTTTTTTTTCATGTATTATAGATAGCATAAATGTTTCTTTAGAGGTTTCCATGTATTGTATAGGTTTTCCCGTTATTCACAGCTGATTGCGGAGGTTCCATGGAGGGGCCTTTTGCGGTAAGCCCTGATGGGCCCCTGGTGCTGCTTTTCAACTATGTGTACTCACAGCGCACATACAGTTGAAAACACGATGGTGGAGCAAGGAGACATTGGCCCCATTGTCACATTATGATTACAGGCAGGCATGATGATGATGAAGAGATCACACTAGTCTGTATTGATGGGATGCAATTGTGTGGGGACACCGTGCAGAGCGAGTCAGAGAGCAGTATGTGCAGTCATATAGTAGCTGTAGAATAAATCCCCAGAATCCACTCCACTGGTGGCTCCTCGTCACCACTGTCCAGCCCCAAAAAGGAATATACTGAGCCGAGAACCCCTTTAGATGCAGGGAGTATAGGGAATTCATAATGCTACAGTGTTGAGTGACGTGTGGACTATCGAGAAAACAGGGAAATCTTACCTATATTATTTCCTTAAAAGGGTTGTCTCGCTACAAAGAATAGCTTTCAAAATGTAGGGAACACGAAATTAAGATATTTTCCAAATATATTGCGTTGTTCATCTTTTTTTGCTAAGGAGCTACAAGTGATTTTATCACCTTCTCTGCTTTCTCTGGTTCCCCAAGTGACCGACCTGTTTTCTCTTTATCCCCTGCTGTTTGTTCGATCTGATAGCAGGGAGTGATGTCATCACAAGCAGCCAACAGTGTGAAAGCTTGTGTGTTATCTGATCTAATTACTCCACTGTTTACATTAGCTCAGAAGCTTCTCTGGACCTCAGAGAAGGTAATTTAGCTAATCTAGACTGATAAACAGAGAAGTCTAAATACACGGAGCTCATATGCTAATTACAGACGGCTTGACCAGGAAGTGACAGAGCCAAGCAGCATTTTCTCATTCATGCATCCTATGACACTTTGAGATGAGACAACCCCTTTAAGAGAAGATGGTTTGTCAACTTGGATTTGGAACTAGATTGTCCAACACAGAGAGTGGTATGTAGACTGACATTAGGCCTTCTCATTCAGCCTTAGCGCCCACAATGTTATGCAACTCAATCCTTGTAGACATTTTGCACGATCCAGAGCCAAGCCTTCCCATAATAACAGGACTATTAAAGTAATAAATGGCGCCCTGTCTCGTTACATCGCTATATGTTGTGTGTCTGGGGTGGGATTGCTTTTGGTAAGATTTCCTTTTATTGCAGGGATAATTGCTATATTGTCCTTCTCCTTACATAGGGTTTTGTGCACAGAGCAATAATTTCCATGATTCTGAAGTGTCCATATACAGTCGTCCCTTAAGTTACAATGGTCTTGGGATACAATAATTCCAACATACAATGGTCTTTTCTGTGTGTTTGGTGTATGTTACACTGCTGATCTGCGACATGTGATTCACTGGAAGATCCAACCAATTATCAAGCACATTTTACTTGTAAAACCTCTGTGCTAGTGTAGTGCATGCAATGATTGGTGGTCAAGTAGCGTCTTTGTGCAGTTCAGTACTACATGTCCTGTACTGCTCTTACATGTATTAGTGAGGTCCATGCAATGATTGGCGGTCTATGGAGCCTCTGTACAGTGCGATACTACATGTCCTGTACTGCTCTTACATGTATTAGTGAGGTACATGCAGTGATTGGTGGTCTAGTAGAGCCCCTCTACAGTACAGTGTGGTACTACATGTCCTGTACTGCTCTTACATGTATTAGTGATGCACATGTAGTGATTGGTGGTCTAGTAGAGCCCCTCTACAGTACAGTGTGGTACATGTCCTGTACTGCTCTTATATACATTAGTGCAGTCCATGCAATGATTGGTGGTCAAGTAGCGTCTTTGTGCAGTTCAGTACTACATGTCCTGTACTGCTCTTACATTAT
Source organism: Phyllomedusa bahiana (assembly GCA_025379985.1). Taxonomy (NCBI): domain Eukaryota; kingdom Metazoa; phylum Chordata; class Amphibia; order Anura; family Hylidae; genus Phyllomedusa; species Phyllomedusa bahiana. The sequence continues at coordinate 3,053 of JAODAL010079392.1, read as the reverse complement.
TAGTGAGGTGCATGCAGTGATTGGGGTCTATTAGGCCCCTGTACATGCGATACTACATGTCCTGTGTTTTACATGTATTAGGAGGTGCTACAGTGATTGGCGGTCTAAGAGCCCCGTACAGTGCATTATCATTTTGTATGTTTACATGTTTATGAAGTACATGTGTGATTGGGGGTTGTAGCCCCCCTCACAGTACAGTGCGGTACTCTGTCCTGTATGCTCTTACATGTTTAGTGAGGTCCATGCGTGATTGGCGGTTATAGACCCCCTGTCAGTGCGGTACTAATGTCCTGTCTGCTTTTACGTATTAGTGAAGTACAGTAGTGATTGGGGGTCTGTAGACCCCCTTACGTCAGTGTGGTATACATGTTGTACTGCCTTACATACTTAGTCAGTCCATGTTGTTGGGGTTGGTAGACCCCTCTACAGTATAGTGTGGTACTACATGCCCTGTACTGCTCTTACATGTATTAGTGCAGTGCATGCAGTGATTGGCGGTGTAGTATTGCCCCTCTACAGTACAGTGCGGTACTACTTGTTCTGTGCTGCTCTTTACAGGTGCCAGGATGAGCGGCTCCTTTGAGCACCAGGTGAGGGCCCCATATTTTCTTCTGGTACATTGTGTATAGAGTACATGAGCCACAGAAGCCCCTGTTGTCAAAATAAGTGATTTCCAGCAGCTTTTTCTGATGTTATATGGAAGGACTTGCTTTATCTATATTCTCTATCTGTTTACTGTCTTTTTAATCTTCATTTTGCATTATGTTGGATTATATTTTTGGGCTTCAAACCCAATTATCAATTTTCCATAGAGTTCTGGACTCAACATACAGGGGCCGTCCCTGAACCAATTTAAGGGGTTGTCTCACTACAAAGAATAGCTTTTAAAATGTAGAGAACACTAAGGCCATGTTCACACGGCTTATTTCGGCACGGATTGGCGCCGTACTGCGCGCCGGATTTGCGCTGCAGTACGGCCCAATCCGTCGCCGTAATTCGGTATCCACCCTTCTCATAGAGAACAGTGGATTCCGTCGCTCCCCCCCGCTCGGCGAATCCGGGGGGGAGAAAGGACCTGCACATTATCCAGGCGCAATACGCGCCCTGGATAATGGAAGTCTATGGGGGCCGGCGGGGCCGCGCCCCCCCGCACCCGCCCCTTATTCAAGAGGATTTTCGGCGCATCCGGCTCGCAATTCCGTCTTGAATAAGCCGTGTGAACACGGCCTAAATGAAGACATTTTCCAAATATATTGCTTTGTTCATCTTTTTTTTGTTAAGGAGCTACAAGTGATTTTATCACCTTCTGGGGCCATTTAGGACCTGTGAGGTCAGTGTGAAAGCTTGTTTGTTATCTGATCTTTCAGACAAAAGACAGTAATTACTCTACTGTTTACATTAGCTCAGCAGCTTCTCCTGTCCTGGTAGAAGGTCATTTAGCTAATTCTAGACTAATAAACAGAGAAGTTGAATACAGGGGCTCATATGCTAATTACAGACAGCTTGACCAGGAAGTGACAGAGCGAAGCCGCATTTTTTCATTCATGCATCCTATGAAACTTAGAGATGAGACAACCCCTTTAATATTGTACGTTGTGGGACCACTGTACTTGGTTGGCTGTGCAAGGACACAATGCGTTCATTTTGATTTGAGCAAATAGTAGTACTGCAGTTTTTCTTTTCTACATCTTTTACTGAATAATCAATGATGGTGCTTGCTTCCAGTGTCCATTTTTTTGGGCATTTTTCGTTATTATTGGCAGCATTGGAGAAAAATGCTTGTGTGCACGAAAAGTGGCTTAAATATCTATGGAAACAGTCTCTCTTAGGAAATGCTTTAAAGCTCCGTCCTTGAGTTATTTGTTTAACGAGTCAATTTTATTTATCAAGTGAATGCTTATACAGCGCTTACTGTAAACCCTTAGAAAACAGCTGATGAATGAATCATAAGTGTCTCTTGGATATTCCAGTAAGAAATGAATCTCTGTTTGTTCCCTAAGTCGATAAAAGGCCTAGCCAGATCCAGTCAGGCAGAAACCATGGAGCCACCACCACAAGACTGCAGCACGGTGGCACCGCTTCTCTCTTGGCTGCCTCTTGTGCAGTTACCATCAGTGTTGTGGTGTTGCTTTTGAGCGCGAGGAATAAAAGACCTGTTGCCTAGTAAAGGCCATATTACACGTGGGCGACTTCCTCCATGTAAGTGATAGTAATGACTTATCATTTCGCCTGCTTGTTCAGCCTTGTCTGGTGTAAGGAATTCAGCTCGTCCAAAGAGCATGCTGCGTCTTGTTCAATATATCACATTAAGCATCCATCTCCTGTTCCTATGGAGCACCTTGCCTGATATTATATAACATATGTAAAAACAACCTTAGAGGTGCCAGAGGTGTACACAGGATGCTGAATTAGTAGATTATTTGAATATGTTATATTGTAACATGTTTGGACCCTTTTTTGTGCAAAAGTCACAGCAAAAAAATCTATACAGCTGCAGCCTAATATGCAGTTAAAGAGACCCTGTCACATAGGTTATGCCCCCCCTTGCTGAGGGTAGCACAAGCTAGTGTCAGACCTGCTGTTTCCAGCGCTGTGTCCCTTATTCTATAAGATGCTGTAGTTTTCGAGCATTTAATGCTCAAATCTGCAGTTTTCAGCCAGAAGAGTTATTCAGAGTCAGTTTTTTTTCAAACCCCGCCCACCTGAGGCTAGCTCCGCCCACCTCAACTGATAAACCTATTACTTTGAATAGGTAGAAACATGTGAATAACGGTCAGTGGGTGGTGCTAGCCTTTGGTGGGAGAGGCCAACACCTGCTCATGAATAAGATTTGAGGGTTAAATACTCGAAAACTGCAGAATTTTACAGAATAAGGAACACAGCACTGGAAACAGCAGGTCTGACACTAGCTTGTGCTGCCCTCAGCAAGGGAGGCATAACCTTTGTGACAGGTTAAAGGGACTCACTTAAAGAGAACCTGTCACATAGGTTATGCCCCCCTTGCTGAGGGTAGCACAAGCTAGTGTCAGACCTGCTGTTTCCAGCGCTGTGTT
>JAODAL010079391.1:0-12591 GCA_025379985.1 Phyllomedusa bahiana | reverse complement strand
AAAGGTTTCTTTTGTTTATTGAAATTAAATCTGTAGGGTTTTAAAGTCCAGGGTTTAAAGGTTCCCTTTTTTTCTCGAAAAAAAACCCGGGTTTTTCTCCCCATTTTGCCTTTTGGGCAACATTTTTTTTTTTAAAAAAGTTTTTGAATTTTTGTTTTAATGGATGCCTTTTGCTGTTTTTGCTTTTTTAAACGTTAAATTTGTTGGGGGGGGGGGGGGGTATTTTTTTCTGTTTTTTTGCGGGAGGGGAAAAAAAAAAGTTTTTGTGATCCAATGATATCTAATAAAAAATTCCCTCGCCATCACTTGTTGAATCAAGAGGGACGGAAAAGTTGCCCTGAGTGTGTGTTGGTAGTACTACTGGGTTTTTGGTAATAAATTAGATCTTAGTTCAACGTGTTCCAAAATGTAACACAATGTGCATCTTATTGGATCATTTTTTGTTTGGAGTCCAATTTATAAAGAGTTAAGAAGAATTCCTTTGTGTTAAAGGGGAGCCACCAGTTTTTCCCAGTCAGTGTGATGTGACCCATGAGTGTGATGTGATGGGCCCTGTGAAGTGTTTTTTGTTTCATGTTTTTTTTGTGATGCCCATTGCGCATTGCGACTAACCCTGTTGATTGTTTTGAATACTAATGGTCAATGTCATATTGATGATAAGCTGTGTTTTTTCTTTGTTGCATGTTATTCTGTTCCCAGAGAGTAAAGGCCTGAGTAAACACAAGAATACTCTAGGGCAAATATAAATAAATGAAGAATAGTTAATTGTTAAATAAGATGCCATGATATAGTGAGGATTTATGATATACTAGGCATTAGGGGTTTTATGCTAATATCCAGTGAAAGAATATTTGGAGAGGGCAGGAACAGTTTCCATATCTTTTGGTTTAGAAGCAGTAAAATGGTTGACTGTGTTCTGTACTAGGCCAAAACAGATGGGGTGGGCGAATCATTTTTATCTGTTTATTGAGAGATATATGTCGAGGAAAAAAAGGAATTGAGTGATTTTTAGTTTATAACAGCTGTGTATGTGCACTCAGTATGAGTGGAAAAATGTTTTGGTTCCATCACTCTTTAAACGATGGTGCAAGAATTTGGGTTAAAAAAACCCAAGGGATAAAGGCCTCCGGGACCCTGTAGAAGTTATTGCTAGGGGGAAAATTGGTAGTGAGGAAACCAGGAGAGAAAATGGGAAGCAGATGTTATCTCAGAGAATAATAAGTCTGTTCTTTCTTTTCAGTATCCAATCCAAACTTGGAGACGGTGGTTGATTGGTATTGCAGGCATGGTCCTTTTGGTCTCTGTTATTACCCAATTGTTGCATCAACAAAGAGAGAAAGTGCCAGTCAAGGAGAATATGGCATTAAGGGAAAAATTTTAACAGAATCTATGGATTTATTTGGCAAAAATGATGACATTTAGTATGACAAAAACTGCTACTGCTCCCAATTACTAGAGACTTGCATGATAGCTGTACCAACCCCCTTGCAACTATGGACAAAATTGATAGGGGGGTCTGTCCAAGAAAAGGAGATCGAAGACAGAGATGTGATCCAGAATTATACATACCATGCATATTATGCTTATATAAACTGTACTGGAGAGGATTTCCTTACTGAAGATATTATATATAGACTCAAAATATTGCATTCGCTTAGTTATGCTATCAGATGACTTTTAATCCAAATAGATAGGGAAATGTCAGCAAATAAAAATAGGAGGTGAAAAAAAAAGGCATAATGAAAATAATACATGGATTCTGAATGGTCAAGGGTGGAATGAAGTGCCAAGAGATTAATTGACCGTTAAGGGTCCTTATTGACAGTCAGAAATTCCCAGTCAGGTTATCCCTTGTACTTGTAGGATCCCCTGCAGTAGCTGCATATGCTGCTAGGGCTTTAAGGGAGCTTATCTTGCCTGGTAGCTAGAACAATAAATACTACCAGTAGAGCCTTAGAAGATACATTAATTGTTATTAATTCACCACCATGGATACCAAGAGTTTCAGAATAGGTGTTGCTTAACTTGTCAGATCATAGCCAGGATTTGCAGTCCCAGATAGATCAGCTACAGGATGATGTCGATGACATCACACAAAGTAATGGTAAATGGTAGGATTGGTTATTTTCCTGGTTACCTGATCTTTGTTATTTTCACTATATTTTAGGAGTACTGTTCACTATAGTTTGTGCTTGCATTGCATTATGCTGCTGTATACAGTGTATTCCTTCTCTTATAGCAATATGTTGTTCATCATCTGACTGAAGCCATTCCTTGGGATATGGTGTGTGTATATAGATAACAATATGGATTGTGGTATGGGTCAAGGGTGGAATGTAGTGCTAAGAGATTTATTGACGATCCGGAATCCATATTGTCTGTATCTCTTTATAGAATAATAGATTTAGCTGTAAATTTCCTTATACTACTGTAAATGTTAGTGAGAATAGTGCATATTGACTTAAGAGGTTGTTATCAGGGCCTCGTTGTTTTGGGAATACGCTGTAACTGAGAATAATACCAGCATGGTTAGAGAGTGGTGATGGGGGAAAATAGGTGTTTATGGTTTGTTAACAGGAGTTTTCTCTTGACATGTTTTCAGTAAGGGTCTAACCTGAAGATGGGTCCACCAAAGGGGGGAGGTTTGATACTGAAAAAATTATGATGTTGTCAGCTTGATTTAACATTTGAGTTACGCAGGCATTGTTCAAAACAAGATATAAGCTGGGAAAGTTTGCTGCGGGAAGGTGCGAAGTAGTGGACCTGGGTCTACTTGGGAGAGGCCTCGCCGCCACAGTGTGGATCCAAGGTAGTATCTCTCTATTCTTCGCTGGCCACTTCTCCAAGCGATGGTTAGGATAGGATGATGCTGAGAAGATTCTGGTGAAGCTTGGACTGTATATGGGGGCACCGTGCACGGTGTTGATCTCAGGATTTTTCTCTCTATCTTCGCTTGGCCCAGCTGATGCGATAGATGATAGCTTATAAGATTCCTGATGATGCTTTGGACCCATATACTAGGTGTGATGTAAGTAATGTGGTAATCCTTTATTATGCGTTGCTTTGCCTTTGTAAAAAATAATTATGCGTGCATGTCTTTATATCTATATTATTCGCAAAAGTATATACAATATCAACACTTCTTCTTGTAGTTTTATGTAATCATTGAATGCTTCATATAATAAAGTAAATAAAGTATTGGATGTTGCCTTCTTTAAAGCCGTTCAGGACCCACACAAATAGTTGGCAAAACAGTGCATACTGTCACGGCCGAATCGTTACAGAATGAACTCACCACGGATGCCGCCGAGGTCACTCTGCCTGACCTGCCTGGCTCATATTTCACCTAGAGCATCTGAACCCACTGGTTCATGGTCTTGCCTAGAGCATCAATACCTGTCTTACTCATGGTTTGCCCAGAGCGTCTGTACCCATCTGACTCATGGTTCACCCAGAGCTCCTGTACCCACCTTGCTCATGGTTCACCCAGAGTGACTGTACCCGTCTGGCTCATGGTCCGCTCTGAGCATCTGTACCCACTGGCTCATGGTTTGCCCAGAGCGTCAGTACCTGTCTGGCTCATGGTTCACCCAGAGCATTTGTACCCGCTGGCTCATGGTTCGCTTGTTTTCCTGCCCTAAATTCCCCACCTCCATTTTGTCTGGTTCCCCATTTGTTTCTCCTGTGTACCTCCTTATCTAGGTTTTCTCTGTACTGGGTATCTCTCAGCCCGTAGTTAGGTTTGAGGTTGCCCCCATAATATTTCGGGTTCCTGACCTATGTGGGATTTCTGTTCTGGAGTTTGGAGGAGGGAGATTTAAGGGGGGGAGGAGGTACTGTCACGATTCCTGCCGCAGCTTCTGTCTTGGACTGCAACGTGTTCGTGATTGCTCTGCTTCTGCTCCTGCCCCCTGCAGGAGCTGTGGCAGCCTGGGTCCCCACAAGTATTCTTACCCATTCCGGTCTCTGTCCCTGCTGCAGCGAGTGTACATGTCTAACAGTAGCCCCTGCCATCACTTACTACTCACCAACCTTTGCTCCTGCTTTCTGATGTACTGTGCATGCGCTGGCCCCCCTAGAGCGCGTGCAGCACTGCTCTGTTATTTGAAGGGACAGTGTCCCAATTACCTGGCCAGTGACCTTCAACCTTCTGGGATATAAGGAACTTCCTGTCCTTGCTCCAGGGTCAGTTCATTATTTTCTATCAGAGCTCCTGACCTTCTCCTGGGTTCTGCTTTTCCAGAGTTAACCCCTGTGATTCCTGAAGTCAGATCTCCTGACCTTCTGGCTTCCATTATCTGCTGCTCCTGCACCTGTGTTTATTCCTGTTGTTCCTACCATTGCACCTATCCCTGCTGTATGCTTGCCGTTGCATCAGTCCTTTAATTCCTGTTGCCGTACCAGTCTGCTACCCTCCTGTAACCGGTAGCCCTCCTGTGGCCATACACCTGCTGCCACTGCTTCCACTGTCGGTGTCCCTTTCCTGCACTTCGTCTATCACCGCGGGTAGTCACATAAGGGGTAGCAACCTGGGGGTTCCTCACAGCGAAGTCAATTCCGCCTTGCAGTGGGCTTTGGTGAAGACTGGAGGCCCCTTTGACTCCGCTCCCTGACGAGTTCCTCATCTCTACCATCTTCGCCCACGATGATCACAGTGGATCCACACCTTTTACCCAACGATTGACGTGCCAGTACATACTGTGACGGCCGGATCGTAATTATGTTAGACATCCGTTCTGTCTTGGGCTGGTCATGCTCAGAATGATCAGTGGAGAAGGACTTGTTCCGATGTTATGCACCATACTTACCATTGCGATTGCACTAAACCCTCTCCTATCCTCTGACTCATCTACTTGTCATTCAAAATTTAACACCTAGTCCCTCTGTTGTTATTAGCTGCTCTGATGTCAAAGTAAGGACACCACTGCTCAATGTATATTATGTCTGTATTCTATCAATACAAATAGAGGGCTTCTTGTGTTAACTACATTTACACAGTGATTTTCTTGTCTTGTAAAAGAGACCCTTTTCTGTCAATATCCGACACTGGTTACACAACCTTTGCTCTCGCGAAAATCCATCTGCCAGCGAGTATTTGTAACTTATAGGAAGTCTTTCTCTGAATTTTCCCCTCTCAGTCTAAGACTGAAACAAAGACATCTTTGTACTACATTTATATCAGCTTCTAGTCCATGTGTGAATCTCCTCAACACAACTCCAGGAATTCCAAAAATGAATAGATAAAGAGTAGAATTGTAAGTTGGCGAGAATACCTGTGTCTCCTACTTCCAGCCGGTGTTGAAAAACATAAATATATATAAGTATATATAATCCAAACTGTTACTAGACCTTACAAAGCATAGTAAAAGCAGTGAGTAAAACTATGATGAGCTCAATAATAAGGGCACCAGTTTATTGGATATTAAGGTATGCTAACTATTCAGAGAATGTATATTTTGTTTTACACACTAGAGCAATAATTACTAATGTATATATTTTTAGCTTCTCCCAACTGAACTGCCAGGATTTATGAAGGCAGACATTGTTTTATTATGTGTATTATTCATGAAGATTATAAAAATTCATGATATTAATTATCAAGTGCAATACATGGAATAAATAGAACATTTTAGTTACTTTTGAGCATATGTAAGACTAATTTATTTACAAATTGAACCTTAATGGGGTTGTCTCACTACAAGGATTGTTTTTTATGTTAAAGATGTTGCAAAAACAAGTCACTTTACAATATGTGTCCATTAACAGTGACCTACCTATAATGAGATATCCCCTATTGTATGGGCTGCTTCAACTCCTCAGGTTGCTATATCTACAGACCTATTCAATCTCTCATGATAGGCTGCCAGCACTGGTTGCTATAGCTGTAGACCTGGCTTCTACTGCAGCCTAGTAGAAGCCAGTAAAAACGCCACCGAATTCAAAATGAAACCAAGAAAACAGGACTGAGGTAAGATGAATCAATGTAGTGAGACAACCCCTTTAAGTAGCAATAAACATGTCTAACTATGTGACCAAAGTATCGGATTATTTTCCGATGGATTAAGGTTCTGGCACAATAATGAGACCCCAAAGGTTTTGCAGAAAATAAACCAATTTGAAGCTGATAAAGAGTCCACTTACTGCTAAGAACAATTTTTTTGGGGTAAACCTTCCAAATTGTTTCTCCCCTGTTTGGATTCCAAGAAAACCAATGTATTTGTACCAACATAAATTTTGGAAGTCTATATTGAGGGCACACACTGTAGGTTACATCAGTGATATTTGTAGGGATACCAGGGAAAAAGATATCCTTTAGGAAACCAGGAAGGGGCCATGATGAGCCCATAGAATTCAATAGAGCAAACATAGGGCGACATGTATGTATTTTGGCACCTAGACGCCATTTTTTTATGCACAATAGTAGCGTAAAAGCGCCTAAAACTAAAACCTGTTCTACGGGGTCATAAAATTTAGCACTTTTAGCTACAAAGGGACACTTCTGGGGGAAAATTTCACTTTTAAAGTGTTTTACCTGTTCCAGAAAAAAATGACCTTGATTTGCAATACTAAAGCTAAAAATGTGTAGATTTGTACGGTTGTAGTCGACACCCTCCAGCACGTCCCCCAATCGGGCGCATTACAAGTCCACGGTGTTTAATGGGCCTGTTTATGGATCCCCCTGGTTACAAATAAGTGAAGGGGGCTTGCTAGTTTTTTGGGGCAAAAAGACCCAGACTTCTGGCCCAGCCCCTTCATACTTCTCCCATAGTTAATTTTGGACTAAATTTTCTCTATTTCCCAAAACATACCTTTGTGTTTTGGGTGCAAATCTTGTGTCCGTGCAGAAATGATCATTTGGCAATAGAGAAAACATAGTCCAATATGATACATTTCTGTATTGATTTTCTTGGACCCCCATGGCCCCATCACAATCTATAGGGTACTTTTTTTAGGGTACCCCAACAAGGGCGTAAATACAGGGGTAGCAGATTAGCAGCGCCAGGGGCCCCGGGGCTCTCAGGGGCCCGGGACGGGGGCACGTTACTAAGTCGCTCCCCCGTAATCCCCTCCTTTTCCCCACAGTAAAATAACGTTCACTGCAGGGGTGCGGAGCTGGGGGCCCGGGCGCATCCTCCTCTGAACGCCGGGCCCCTCCGGACGAGTGCTCAAGGCAGCGCTGCCTGGGGGTAGCAAACAGAGGCTGCCGATGCTCCGCTCTGCTATTTTTTCCCTTTCCCGGCTCTCTGATAGGGCGGCGGGGTGACTCACATCCCCGTGCGCCCAGTGAGCACAAAGCTGGAGCGAAAGCGGGTGTGGCCGAGGTAAGTAAGCTTTTTTCTTATTTTAACTCCACTCCCTGCCTATCTACCCCCCTTAGGCCCCATCCTGCCTGCCATTTAGCCTAGAGCCCCCTTAACCTGCAATAAGCCTAAACCCCCCAAAAGCCTGCCTATATAGCCCCCTAAAGCCCCTTAAAGGCCCCGGCCTGCCTCCCTGATTGCCAAAAGCCCCCTATAGCTTCCATATACCCTAAGCCCCTGACCTGCCAAATTTTAGCCAAAGGGGCCCCATAGCCCTCCCTATATACCCTAACCCCCCATAGCCGCCATAACCTAAAGACCGCATAGCCCCTATATAGCCAAAACCACCTAAGCCTGCCTATATAGCCTAGACCCCCCTACACCCCTTTCCTGCCTATATAGCCTCCAAAAAGCCCCCTCCCCTCCCTTATATCCCCCCTATACCCCCAAAGTTGCAAATATAGCCCCCAAAAGCCTCCCTTATACCCCCTAAACCTGCCTTAACCCCCAAAGCCCCCTATACCCTGCCGCCTACTAGTCCCAAAGCCCCCTATAGCCACCTATATAGCCAAACCCCCTATAGCCTGGCTTCCCCTATCTTGCCCCTATAGCCTCCCCTGTTATATAACCAACCCCCCATAGCCTGCCTTAAGCCCTAAAGTTGCCTGCCTATAAAAGTCCCCCTATAGCCAAAAACCCTCCCCTACCTATTAGCCCCCCTAAAACCTGTATTAGCCCATAGCCCCCTAAAGCCTGCCCCCCCCTATATAGCCCCCCCCTAAACCTCCTATATGGGCCCTAAAGCTCCTTAAACCCTGCCTACTCCTATATGGCCCCTAAAAACCCCCTAAACGCTCCTATATGGCCCCCTTTTGGGCTACAAAACCTCCCCAAAACCCCATTTGGCCCCCTAAGTACCTAAACCCACTTGTCACCTATATGGGGTTAACCCCCTATTCTTCCCCTCCCCCCCTGGAGACTGGGGGTCTAAGCTAGGCCCAACCCAGGGAAATTTGTACAGAGGTGGGGGCAGGGATTTGGGTGCTGGAAAAGTCAGGGGTTGTAAAAATATTTTTTTCAAAAAACTGCAGGGGTGAGTGGTGGGCCCGGGGAAAAGTCATATGGGGGTCTGGGGTGGATCAGAACAAAAGGGAAAGTCACATTATCAGAGAAAAATCACCCGTAGTCACAAGATGTAATTGCACTGTAAAACATTTTTATGTCCAGAGCTTTAAGATACCCTAATGGGGCTGTATGGTGGGAAAAAACAGTCTGCAGAGCCTGTTACATGCGTTACCACTATATGGTATATAAGGGGGTAAATTTCGTTTTTAGGGGGGCCTCTTACCTGGCTACACCCCTATATGGGGAAATATTGATCCTTATTCAGTAATAATAAGGGGGATTATTCTCCTTGTGGGGTAATTTTTGGGGCTTGGTTTTGGCGGTATTCAGGTCCATAGTATAGGTTTTTTTTGGGAATGTTGGTTTGGATAGTGGATTTGTTTGGGACGTAGAGGGGGATAACTATGGTGAGGTAATCGCTCCTTGTATTATCTAGTAACTTCATAACTTAAGAGGTCCAGGTAAATGTTCGTAGTCGGGGAGACGGAGGGGGAGGCATCCAAAAGTTTGCTACGGGGGCCAGACTTCTCTAGTTACACCCCTGCCCAACAAATATCACCAGTGACGGGCATAACACATACACTATGTATTCAATAAATATATTTAACCCCACATAACTTTTTCTGACAATATTTTCCTGCAGTATCAACAATTTGTAGTCATTAACTTCAGGGTCTTAATCTTACAATATGTGACAAATGCCCTTATCATTAAATCTGCTGTCTCCCTAATGCATAAACGTGTCTAAAGATTTTTCACACTATTTAATTTGTACTTCATAGCAGATACTTGTTTATTTAAGAAGACTCAAAGTAGTAAATGTACTTAGCAAATTTGGAAGCTATGTAGAACTAGGAAAGTTAAAAAGACACTTCCATGAGAAAGGGGTATTTTATTTAAAGCTGCCCTATGTAATTAAAAATTACATACACACTTTTGTCCTTTTCTAGCTGTAATAGTAAAGTAATAAAACTCCTGGATGGCCAAGCAGACTAATCTCACTTCACTGTAGGTGCAGCCTATTTCTATGTAGTCTTATTACAAATAGTAGGTATTGACATCATGCTCACTCTATTGTTCTCTGGTCAGTGATAGATAAGATAACACTAGATCACCTGGCAATGACAAGCAATACATGAAAGGATAAAAGGTTGATCTTTACTTGCACTAGGGGAGGTTTCCAGCTTTCTTCACACTTATCAGGTTCTGCTGATAACACTTACACAGCTCAGGCCTGGAAGAAGAACTGTCAAACAATCCTCACTGTCACTATCAAAGTTCAAAGACCGGGCGTCAGAGACACAAGCCAAGAAGTCAGGTACAAAGAGAAACTTTAAACACTTACATTAAAAAAAAAAACAACCACCCAGTAAAAAAATCCAAATAATGGTCAAATATTGCTTTTCATTATGTGAAAAATAATATATTTCCTTGGAAGAGGCCAGGAGGGAGTTTGCCTTAGGTGGTGCATACTAATTTATACAAATACAAGATTTTTTCAGAAAATCTGGCTGGACATTTTTCATACACATTCTACATTGGATTTACAATGCTTGCATGGAATAACAAGGCATGTGACTTTAGTTTTAATTTGCATGTATGCCGATATTAGCTACATGTAGCATATAATGTTCATATTCATATGTTTTCTGTAAATTTGAATACATTTGCATGTCCTTACAAGGTATTTTTGCTGTATTTGTGAGGTTTTGCTGTACAGCCATCTTGACAATCTTATTTGGCTTTGATACCCAATGGTGTTTTGGGGTTTTGTTTTTTTTTTTGCTTTTTAATATTTTACGTTGAAATTATTCCAGCCACATGAGTGCAGCAGAAGTAAGGCTTTTTTATTAACAGTGGTAATATAGCATAACATATGTAACTATGATCAAAGATTGCATATTAATACCCCTGATGCAGAAGAGACAAAGAGTCCCATACATTACAGCATAAGAGTCCATTTCACAGACTTCCTCCCCAGAGGTCAGGTTTTTCAATTAGCAGCTTGAGGTTGACCATTTCACAGACTGGGTACAGTATTTAGTGGAGCTTGAATAGTATTTAAAGAGAAAAAATGAAGAGCAGAGTTTCCAGGGGAATATGGGGTTCTGTGTGAATGACAGATTTGTAAAATAATAGATTATTTCAACAACAAAAATAAAAAATTGGAATTGAAAATGTGTAAAAAAAAACAATGATTCAATAATTCTAAACATTTATTAATTTAGAACATACTATCAAGGCTTTGTGAAAACTCTGATTAAAAACATTTTGGGTGACGTATGAAATTTGGCTTTCGTACACCAAATTTCATGCGCCTAAAAAACCCGTCTTTAGAATGCGCCTGATTTATGAACCCACTCTACAGCGGGGTCCCCAAATCAGGCGCATTCCAGCGCTTCGGAGCGGACAGTTCTGGCTCAGGTATACCAATTTGAAAGTAAGCTACCTGTACCAGCTGTAATGCGCCTAGAAATGCCGCGCGAAGCTATAAATCTATAGCTTTGTACAGTTCTAGTGTGACATGCCTCTCACATGCTCTCCGAAATGAGGCGCATTACAAAGTGCCTCGAAACAAGGCGCATTACAAAGTGCCGCTTGGGCTTTGTAATGCCCCCAGGAGTGGCTGCGGGTGATTTAAACATGTAACGAAGGGGGCTGCGTCTGATATCGGGCTGAAAAACGCCAGATACAGTTTGGGGGGAAAAAATTTTTTTGCAAATAATGGTCATGTTCCCCATTTTAAGATTGAAAAAGGCTCTTAATTTTACCACCATGAGCTGGACTTTCCCCTTTTCGGGCAAATAAGAATTTTCAATCCGGAAATCCATTGCCCGAGGAAGAATTTGTTCATTTGCAAATTATGGTGGAAAATAAGTATTTGGTCACCTAGAAACAAGCAAGATTTCTGGCTTTCACAGACCTGTAACTTCTTCTTTAAGACAGAATTGTAGCTCTGCACCAGGCTGGGAAGACTGAATCTGCAATAGACAAGCAATAATTAGAAAATGGAAGACATACAAGACCACTGATAATCTCCCTCCATCTGGGGCTCCATGCAAGATCTCACCCCGTGGGGTCAAAATGATCACAAGAACAGTGAGCAAAAATCCCAGAACCAGACAGGGGACCTAGTGAATAACCTGCAGAGAGCTGGGACCAACGTCACAAGGGCTACCTCAGTAAAAACACTACACCCCCAGGGACCCCATATCCTGCAGTGCCAGACGTGTCCCCCTGCTTAAGCCAGTACAAAGTCCGGCCGTCTGAAGTTTGCTAGAGAGCATTTGGATTTATTCCCGAAGAGTATGGGAAAATGTCATATGGTCAGATTAAACCAAAGTAGACTGTTTGGTAGAAACACAACTCGTGTTGGAGGAGAGAGAATGCTGGTTGCATCCAAAAACACCAACCTACTGTGAAGCTATGGTTTTTTTTTGGGCTGTTTCTCTCAAAGGGACCAGACACGATTTGTGTAATGAAAGAATGTATCATGAGATTTTGAGTGCAAACCTCCTTCAATCACAAGGGCTAAAATGAAATGGCTGGGTCTTTCAGCATGACAATGATCCCAAAGCAACCCCAGGGCAATAAAGGAGTGGATCGAAAAAACATTTAAGTCCGGGAGTGGCCTACCCGCCCCAATCCCCAACCCCAAGGAAAACCTTTTGGGGGAGTTAAAAGCCCGGTTGCCCAGGCCAGCCCAAAACATTACGCTCTAAGGAGACGCATGGGGGAAATGGCCAACATACCAGAACAGGGGGCCAAACCCTTTGTAAAGATTTACAGAAAAACCTTTGACCCTGTCATTGCAAAAAAAGAAATAACAAAGTTTTGAGATGAACTTTTTAGCCCAAAACTTATTTTCCACCATTTTTTCAAATAAATTCTTTAAAAACAGAAAATGTGATTCTCTGGATTTGTTTTCTATTTTGTTTTTCCAAGATGGGGTCGACCTATGATTTGTCAATTAAAAACCTCTCTCATCTTTTTATGGAGAACTTCACAATTTTGGTGCGCAGCCCTTTTCATATAGTCGCCCTTTGTGACAGAGTTTGTCAGACATGGTCCCAGGGTTACAGATTCAACAGATTTATTATTTTAAAAGGAAAAAAATGAACAGAAGGAAGAAGCAACACATGGTTACGTTAATTCCCCCGGGTTT
>JAODAL010079390.1:0-12591 GCA_025379985.1 Phyllomedusa bahiana | reverse complement strand
TGCACGCCTGAATGTCCTCAGATGACGTGTGTGCTTGGGTTTTGTCGGAAACATGGAAGGAGTGTCTTGTCTCGTACCTCTAGCTCCCCATCCTACACCCCTCCTTGCTCACTTACCACCTCTAGTTCGCTCCATGTTCAAAAGTATAAATATTAAAAAGGTCATGATTTGTTCACAGTCTCTTATTGAAGAACTGTACTCTAAAGACAGCAAATCACAATTGTTCTTAAATGCCTATACTTGGCAACTGACAAATAGGAGTAGAAATAGAATTTTTTTCTATGAAATATCTGTGAAATGGGGTCTTATGGAAGAACCGTGAAAGCAAGACAGCACATCAAAAATGTTCTTGAATCCCTATAATTGGCAACTAGGATTATAAACAGAATTTTTACTATGGAATATCTGTGAAATGGGGTCTTATGGAAGAACCCTGACAGCAAATCAACAGTGTTCTTAAAAGCCTATGCTTTGCAACGGTCAAATATTATAAACATATTTCTTTCCTATGGAATATCTGTGAAATGGGGTCTTATGGAAGAACTGTGACAGCAAATCAAAAGTGTTCTTAAAGAGAACCTGTCACATAGATAATGCCCCCCTTGCTGAGGACAGAACAAGCTAGTGTCCGACATGCTGTTTCCAGGGCTGTGTCCCTTATTCTGTAAGATGCTGTAGTTTTCGTGTATTTAATGCTGAAATCTGCAGTTTTCAGCCAGAAGAGTAATTCGAAGAGTCATTCAAAGAGTCAGTTTATTTCAAACCCCACTCACCTGAGGCTAGCACTGCCCACCTCAACTGATAAACCTATTACTTTGAATAGGTAGAAACATGTGAATAACTGTCAGTGGGCGGGGCTAGCCTTTGGTGGGTGGGGCTAACACCAGCTCATGAATAAGATTTGAGGGGTAAATGCTCTAAAACTACAGCATCTTACTGAATAAAGGACACAGCGCTGGGAACAGCATGTCTGACACTAGCTTGTGCTGCCCTCAGCAAGGAGGGCATAAACTATGTGACAGGTTCCCTTTAAATGCCTATACTTTGCAACTGGCAAATAGGATTATAAACAGAATTTTTTATATGGAATATCTGTGAAATGGGGTCTTATGGAAGAACCCTGACAGCAAATCAACAGTGTTCTTAAATACCTATACTTTGCAACTGGCAAATAGGAGTAGAAATATAATATTTTCTATGGAATATCTGTTAACGCTGTCTTTGGAAAAACCCCGGGAAAGCAACATGAAAAAATTGCTTTCTTTCTATGGCAGATGTGTGATGGTGTCTTCTGCATAGCTGGCCCCCAAAACAGGGAAATAATTTTTTGGCATCTGAATGTGAGGGGGAAAAATGCGCCAGCTAACAAAACTATACACTATACAAAAGCTATACAAAATCCTTAACTTTTGATGTGTTTGATTCCCTAAGCTAGTGTCCCCAAAACCCCCCCACCCCCCGACTAATTAATAGCATTTTTCCTGTGAAAAAATCGCTGAAGAGGGTATTTCTCCCGTAAAAAACAAGCTTTTGAGGGCGGGGTGTTTGTACGAGGAAAGGGGTCAAAAAGGGCTTTAACAGGAAATACATGCATCACCTAAGAAGGTCTGGAGATCCTACACCCTTGGGTGACATTTTTGCCCCGTCTGTGTCTTAGATTGGGCTGGCCACCAAAACTAAAGGAAGCAACTGAAAAGACGCCGATGCATGTCCCGAACTAAAATTTTCCCCGAACTTGGGGCAAAAAAATTTTTTGGGGATGGGGTTTGGGGGAAAATACCAAAATTTCGATTGAACTAACCTTTTCTGAAGGTTTTCGGCAAAATTTGTTATTATAGCAAAGCTGCAGCTGACGTTTATGACTGCGGTGGGCACTGTAAAAAGTTCTTATATGTTCTTCTGAAAATTCGATGCTTTTTAAACTTCGGGAAATATGTTTTTTAAAGTGATTATCGCTTCCTTAGTTCGGCTGTTATAGCTCTCAGCTTTCAATTGGAAAATGCAGGGGCGTTTCTTCCCCTCCCAGTGGGTGACATCACCCCCCCTTTTATTTCCTGTGGCTCCCGGACTCCCCCCCCTCTCTTCTGAGTCCCATGTCACTGTATCTTTCCCTATGCATCTTTTTTGTAAGAGCTTATAATCCAACCCGCATTTAATTGACTGAGCCTGAGCGTGATCTCCGTCTATGACGGGCCGATCCCCGCTTTTGTGCAGGGAGTTAGGCAACGGGAAAAACTGTTATGTTTTCTCATTGTAGAATCTGTTGCAGTCTGTTTCTGCTGGGTGTGGAGAAGAAAAATGCTATGCCCTAACTCTGAGTCAGGCAGGGATCGACACAAATTGTGCTGTTTCCTGATTGTGTAAGCCCTTCAGTGTAATTCTGTTTCTGCTGTGAAACATGAAAATGTGCCGGTCCCTTACTCTGAGTGAGAGACACAGGAATGCTCACTCCGTGAATTCGACCAGGGGCTGTACAGAATGTAAATGAGCTCTCAGCTAGTGAAATGCAAGGAGGAGGGATCCGGAGGGATCCGACCAGGACTGGATATCAGTGTAAACAAAAACACAAGATAAGGGAAATTTACTGTGAATACAAGACAGCTTTGCTAATGACGTCCAATTGCAAAGTTGCTTGTTTTCACTGTCCCCTTATTCTGAAGACCATTTAATGAAATGATAAAACCCCTTTAAGTCTATTGAAATGAAGTAAACCACAAAAAGTGTTTCAAGCATGAATTTCAGATGTAAGGAGGCTTTGATGGCAAAGCTGCTACTGTATTAAAATTGTGGCAGCATAATTATCTGGAAACTAAATGCACACAGTATTGGTTAGCTTGACATACAATTCCCTGCCTGCATTTCGTCTTTTACATCTCATGTGTAGATAAATGAGCAGTGCTATCTGGTAGCGATTTATACTGATACACACATTCTCACTTGCACTGAATTACTCTACAAGAAAATAAATAATCTGAGCTTCAATCACTTTCTGCAGTCCTTCATTAATAAACAGGGATGGACAACATCCGTCATAAAAGAAAAAAACTACATTACATTAATATATACATGAAAGGCTTATCATTCTAATTCATTAGATCAGAAAGCAATTTGGCTTAGGCATTGTGGATGCTCAGGGCTAGTTACATTTACATAAACTGATAAACAAAAACCTCACAAAAATATTTAATTATCCTGACTCATAGCTCTCATACACATTCATAGCAAGATGCATTTCTGCCTGTCACTCACGCTACTTATTATTCCTCTGTTTTTCTTTTCATCCAGAATAATACTTTTAAGGTCACTGTTTACTAAGTGATGCTCCAAAAAAACACAATGTTTATACATTCAAATCTTAAAATGATGAAACGTACATAAAAAATCCCAAAAAGGTCCACTTCAAGTGAAAGAGGTCTCCTGGTTTTTCATTTTGGACACCTATGTAAAGAAAGAAATTGTGCAAACCAGACAAATATGTTTAAAAGGGCTTCTCTACAATAAATATTACATTCAACTAATATATCTGATAAAACAAATAAATTATCTCATTTATTTATTAAATGTCCATTGTTTAGATTCTGCCATTACAGTGGTATATCAACATACTTAAATGTTTCTGAGTCAAATATTGTATTTTGAAACCATAACTCTGTGAAAGCTCGTAATTGGGTCCAAAGCCCCAAAATGCCACCCAACATGAAGTAAACTAAGGAGTCAAGAAAATTAAATACATAATTAATACAGATAAAGCAAGTCCTTATGTGTCACAGTCAGAAATAGCTGCTGGAAGCTGGAAATCACTTTATATATTGAGGAAAGAGCTTCATTGGGTCATGTACTTTATACACAATGCATCAGAAAAAAATGGGACCACTCTCACCTGCTGCCCAAAGGAGCCACTGGCACAGGTAAAGGTACAAAACAAGCATTACCCCACTGTATTTTAGAGAGGAGCTATTAGACTGCCAATCACTGCACGCACTAATAAAAATGTTTTACAAGTAAAATAGTCATGATGATTGGCAGATCTTCCTGTCAATCACGTATTGCTGATCACCAGTGTCTTTGACCAGGGGTGGTACTACTGCTGTAGCAGCTGCTACAGGGCCCATAGTCTAATGGGGGTGGGAGAAGGATGGGTGAAGCTCCAGTCCAACAATAGCACAGAATATATTGTTTTGGTGTTTTTTTTTTTTTACCTTTATCTACCAGCGTTAGTATTGGAGATGTCTGACAGATACCTCTCTACTACTATCACTGGGGCTTGGTGTCAGTTAGTGGTGTTTTTTGCCATCCCAAGGCTAAATCTATCCCCCTATTACTATTACCACAATACTGGTGATTTCCAGCAGTCTTGGTGTGTTATCTACTGAGATAATATTGAGAGGGAGTTCGTGTTAGGAATGACAAAAACAAATCACTGCACAAAGAATAAACACAACTAAAATATAACCTTTAATAAATCCTAGATAAAAAGTTATAACTCCCCCATACAAAAATACAACAAAAACATAAAGGAAGGGAAATGACTCCTTAAATAGGGCTGTCCATCAAGAGGAACCAAGTTAACTAAGAGTGTGCTGGAAGATTCCTGGCCACGGGCGTTGGCCAGGAATCAATCAAGCACACAGAGGAATAGACCAGGTTCCCACTGGTAAAACAACCAGGTAAAAAACCATGGCTTTCGCTGCACCGGCCATGGCCAGCGACCAGAGCCCAAAGCTGGGGGTTTGCTGGACATGATCATGACAGAAACATCTGTATTATTTAACATTTATTATTATTATTTAGAGGGGAGAAGTGAATTCAAAAGTATGCTTTGGGCCCAGCTTTATCCATTTATGCCCTAGTCTGTGGCATTGTACAGTAGGTTGAATGTGGTGTCAAGATACAATGTCCCACAAAATCTCATTGCATGCTGAAAATATTGTATCCTGTGGCTACTGTAACTTGAAGGACCAATATACATACTTTACATGGTGCGCTCTGCTTACATTTTCATTTCCACCCTGGCACATCCTTCTAATTTTCCCAGTGCTTGTATGAAAACTACTTTTATCATAATGACTTTTACTGGCTGGCCAGGTCAATACCAGGAATTACTCTGCCACCTATGTATAAGAGGATCCGGGCGGTGGAACGGAGTTACTGAGGATGTGTGACCACAGGCAATGGGCACATTGGGGACATGTTTGAAATGTGGACAAAACGAGTATAAAGCTAGGAAGTGTTGCCTGACGCAAAATAATGGCAACAAGTTTCTATCAGGATCAAGGGACAGAATAGAAGAAAGTCAAAATGATGACACTGATAAGAGGTATACCATGTGGAGATGCAATGAGAAGTGCTGAAACGCCAGTTGCCTGTAAACCTAGTCCTCTCTCTTATGCTGTCTCTCCCATAATAAATACAACGGTCAGCTATAGCATTAATTCCAGTGAAAAGGTGGATATGCATTGGCATCCAAGATATCCCCCTGTTAAGGGATGGTAAAAATTTGGCAGCAACTCAACTGTTCTTGAAGTTGATGTTTTGGAAGCAGAAAAAAATTAGCAATTGCAAGGACCTGAGCGACTTTGAATATTACCAAATTATGATGGCTAGACAACAAGGTCATAGCTTCTCCAGAGTGGCAAGTCATGTAAAATGTTCCTAGTATGAAGTGGTTCATAAGTACCAAAAATGGGCTAAGTAAAGACAATCAGTAAACTGGTGGGAGGTTCATGAGTACCCACGGCTCACTTACATGCTCAGGGAGTGAGTGCTAGCTTGTTTGGTTCGATCCCTCAAAAGAGTTGTCATACATAAGCAACCCAATTTATTAAATGGTCATCTACACAGCTGTCTAAATAAAGGCAAAAGGATCAGACAGGAAACAAAATAGTACAATGTTTTTCTATCACCACTGCCACTTATAAATACTAAATCAGGGGGAGGCCCAAATACATATTTTTGGGGAAAAATGCTAAAAAATGCCATTCGGGGCCCTATTTTTGGGGTTTTAAATTAAAAACCTGACATGAGAAGATTCTACTCTACTCAATGAACATGTGATTAGCTGCAGCGATCATGTCCCTCTCAGAAAGACCAGAAGTTACCAAAGAGAAAACCCCCAAAGACTAAAATTTGGGGGCAAGTAAAAAAAGGTGAGTATTTTTTTATTATTTAAATGCATTTGGGATTTAAAATTAAATAAAAAGGGAAATTTAAACATTTTAAAAAAGTATAATAAAAAGGGAAAAATGTAAATATTATCTCGGGAGCTCCATTTAAATTTTTTTCCGCAAAAGGGGCCCCCCAAATGGCTTTTTTTACTCTGTAGCTATTGAAGCATCTAGGAATCCTCTATAGGGTTTTTCTAGCTGAGGAGTCCAGGGATTACAGGGGCAATGCAAGAAAGGGGGCCCGCTTGCTGTTTTCCCTGTGGGGGGGTAAATGTGCGAAAAGAGTTTAAAATTTAACCCCTTCTGGAATCTTTTGGTCTTCAAAAAACCTTCATTGGGGTTGTTTCAGTGTAGGTTGTTTTATGGGAACAGATTTTCTCTAATTGTCTGAAGTGAAAGTTCTGTCACTACATTTCTTTTAAGTGATAACAATGGATTTCCCAATCCATTCTTACTTGTAGAGACTTAGAGGTGCAAAATATCTGAATTACAACTTTTTCCCCACTAAGAAATTTAAAAAAAACAAATACATAAATGATCTGACGAAAAGGGTCGGGAAAGAAAAAAACCGGGTAAAAAGCATTATGAATTCCAAAACCCGGCCCCCAAAATGATCCGGTAGTGACTGGCTTTTACCACGGGTTAAATCGAAAATTTTTTGCCCCTTGGGTCAAGAAAAATCAAATGCAGAGACGGAGCCAAAGAGCTAAAGGGAATTCAATTCTTTTAAAAAAAAGGAAAAAAAAAAAAAGCAATTTTTTTCCGTAAGAGGAAATAATTTTTTGGTAAACCCAAAGTAAACTGCTTCGTATGGAAAAAACTTTTTTTGTTCTTAAAAAATAATTTCATTTTTATACCCTTTGGTTTTTGTCTGGGGAAGGAATGCAATAAGGAAGGATTACTCACGGTGTCTTCTCAGTCATACTAATGAGAATAGTTTTTTCTTTATTTTTATTGGCACATCATTTCTGTTTTCTCTTCTTATTTCTTCAAAATGGTTTTAAAGACTTTTGTGGGATTTGTGGGACATGGTGGGATTGGCAATGGGTGCCCCACTAATGAACAAATGTTACAGAAAACCTGCAAAGCCCCTAAATTTTTCAACCCAACAACCAATAAGCCCCCGCTCGCTACTCTTATAAAAAAACTTTAAAAAACCGACCTTTTTTTTGGTGACGACAAACTTATAAAAATTTTATTTTGACGGGTTAAAAAAAAATTTCAACACTTCACTCCAAGGCCCTCAAATATTCCTCACAGTACAAAGTACCTTTCCCCAAAAAAACAAACCCCAAGATCCTGCAGTTGTTTTAAAGCTTTGGGGGTTTTTTTCCCCCGAGAATCCAGTGCACATGCTCTGGTTGGCACAGCTTTAATTTTCAAACCAAAAAAGGCAGAACCCCAAAAATTTTATTCTTGAAAGTTTCAAAATCCCTTTGGGGACCTGAAAGCCCACAAAAGACCAGGGGCAGTCCCCATTAAAGAAAGGATCTTTTTGGAGCGCGCTCATATGCTCCATTATTACAACTGACGATAACCACAAAATGGGCGGGGAAATCAAAACCCAAAGCCCCAAATCCCTCTTTTTAAACCCCCTTTTAATGCAAATTGCATCTTTTGGCTTTTAAATGAAGGGGATCATTTCCTTCCCAAAAACAGTTGGGGGGCTTTTCCCCGTGAGGGCCTTTTTTTGGGGGGTTGTTCCACCATTTTGGGGCATTATATATAATATATATATAAAAATATAAATAAAAAAAAAAAAGAAATTAATTTTAATAAAATAAAAATATATATAAAAAATAAAAATTTTTTCAGAAGGGGTGTAAAAGGTGAGGCCCTGGGGGGGAAACTCTTGTAAAGTTAAAAAAAAAAAAATTAAAGTAAAAAAAATTAAAAAATTTTTCAAATAAATTCCCCCCTTTTGCCTTTTTGAAAATAAAAAATAAAAATAAAAGTAATAAAATAATTATCTCCCCCTTCCTGAAAAAATTTCCCAATCAAATTAAAAAAAAAATTAAATAAATCCTTTGCACTGAACACCATAGAAGAAATTAAATTTCAAACACCAAAACACCTGCAAAAATGGTGTCATTACTTTTTTTCCCATTTCACCCCACTTAAAAATGAAATACATTCTGTGGAACATTAAAAAGTACATTAAAAAATCCTCATATGTCCCAAAAAATGGAAAAAAACAAAAAAAGGGTTTTTTGGAAGGCGGAAAAGAAAATTTAAAAAAAATAGTCCCAAAAAATTAAGATCCCAAAAGGGTGAAAAGGGTTCAATTTTATGAAAAAGAGGGGCCAGAACAGTCCACATCCGACAAAAGAATGAAGAGGCTTTGGGTAATTTCCAAACAATTAATTTTTCCGCACAATTTTTTCACTCACGTTGCACAGGTAATAAAAAAAAAGTTTGATTTGGGCCCGTAAGGGCGGGGTTTTCAATTTTCTTCTTTTTTTTCGGAAGCAACTGTTGGCTGAAGTTTTGCCCCCTTTTAAATTTTTCCAAAAGGGCCTGAATTGTTTTTAACAACTCGGACAACTTTCACCCCAATTTTTACTCTTGGGGGTTTATTGCTTTAACCAATATTTTTTACTTAAAGGCAAAACACAAGAATAAAACGGGTAAGTTTACAACGGGGTTTTTGGGGGCATGTAACCCTTTTGGGGCGCTTTAAAAAACCCCCGGGGTTTTAGAAGAACGGGGCCCGGCCAGCAGGACTTTTTAACACCCTTTGGGTTTTGGGCCCCCCTTCACTTTTATTCACTTCTTATTTTCCCAAAGGTAATTTCA
This sequence comes from Phyllomedusa bahiana, assembly GCA_025379985.1. Lineage (NCBI taxonomy): Eukaryota > Metazoa > Chordata > Amphibia > Anura > Hylidae > Phyllomedusa > Phyllomedusa bahiana. Next base: position 3,631 of record JAODAL010079390.1, on the reverse strand, counting down.
CTTGGGGAAAATGGGAATTTGTTAAAGGCTCTCAAAATGCTATGAATTAAACCCTTTTTGCGGGGTTATTTGGCGTATTTGCCCCGCAAAGGGCCTGGGGTAAAATACCCTAAAGGGTTTTTTGCACCCCTATTTTTGGACCTGCTAACTGCAGAATTTTGAGATTTTCAAATTTTAAAAACCCAAAAAGTTTTGGGACCATTATTAAAAAATTTATATTCTAATTTTTAGAGCTTTAGGTGCATTAACCACATACACTCCAGTAGTATTCAGTATTCTCAGTTTTTTAAGTCACTAGATTTTGGGCTGTATCAGTTGTATCAGGAGCCATACTTTATGCAGCATACATCTTCATTAAAGAGAGAAGAATAGGGGAGTTTGCACCACTGTTTTAAAACCTCTACTTAAACCCAAAAAGGGAAATTTCGTCGTATATTAAAGCAAAAGCAGCTGATTAAATTTTAATTGCCCAGATTTTTAAAAGGGGTTTATTTTTTTGCCAATTTTAAACCCCTACACAAAAAATTTCATTCTTTTTTTTTAAATTTATAAATTCACCTTTGATTTGAACTCTAAGAATTGTAAACGGGCTGTAAATTTGTACCACATTAGTCTTTATTACTTTATGCCTGATGCAACAAAAGATTTTGGGGGAAAAGAAAAATCCCTTTTTTGTTAAATTTTTTGAACAAACTTAAAACAGCGTATTTTATTTAAAAAAATTTTAAATTTTTCCCCAAAGGGATTAATTTAAAAAGGCATCAAATGCTGTTTAGGGAATGAAAAAAAAAGGGGGGACATGTTCCCAAAAAAAAGGGGCCACCACAAAACCTTTTTAAAAAGGGGCACTAAAGGAGTTTAAAAGGCGCAAGAATTAATGAAAACCCGTCAAAAAAACCCGTTGTGTGGGTCTACCTGGCATAGTATAATTTTATGCCCAAATAGGGGCATAAACATAATTTAGGTCATAAACAATCCTTGCCAAAATATTTTAAACGTCAACCTTTTTGGGGCCCTCAAAAAGTGTAGTGCCTTGGGAAAAAAACAAACCATTTGGTTACTACACAATTTTTAAACTCTCCTAATAGATTGTAAGGGTTCCAACAGGCCTCAACCTTGGTCCCATCTGTAAGTTCTTTAATTTATAATTTCTTAAAGTATACCTTCTAAAAATTTTAAAGGTGCGGGAAAATGTTTTGGGCTATATAAAAAAGATTATTATTTTTATTTATATAGATAATAGGGGAAAAAAACAGTTTTTTTTGGCCCAAAATACACTTTAAAAAGGGGCCCTTTTCCACCCGGGTTTTTTTGGGGGACGGATTGCAGCCCTATTGCGGGGCCCCTACTGCCCCTCCAATAAAGGCTGCAATCCGTCCCATCCCCTTACGGTAATCCACAGTTTTCATTTGAGAACGTATTCCGTCCCTCCCCAACCGCTTTTCCAAAACCGTTCAGGGGAAAATTGACAATTTTCAATTAAATTTAAAAGGCGTGTACGCGGGCCGTGAATAATTAATGTTATTTGGGCCACGGGCAGCGCCCCCCGGGCCCCGTTTCCCTTTTTCAAAAACCGTATTGCGGGCGGAATCCGTCCCAAAAATTAAAGGCTTGAATAACGTGGAACCCCCCAAAAACGCTTTTTTTTAGGGATGTAATTTTAAAACCCCTAATTCGCGCCGTACTTCGCGAAATTAAAGGGGTGAAAAACGTCCCAAGTCATTACGGTAATCCCAGTTCCCCATAGAGAACTACGGTTTCATTTTTCCCCCCCCTGCTCGCAAAAACCAAAAACGAGCGGGGGAGATATTTACATGTCAAAAATTACAGGGGTATACCGCCGAGAATAATTTTTTGTCGAAGGGGCCGGCAGGCAGCAGGGCCCCCTCCACCCCGCCCCCCCTCGTACACATGCTTTAAATTGGGGGGCGAAATTTCGTCCTGCAAATTAAGCCCCCGGGAAAACCCTAAAACCTTAAAACAAATGGTGCAAAGGGCCCAATAGGACATGTCCCCTTTAAATGTTTCTGGGGAAAAGTCCCCAAACCCACCAGCTTAATCAATTTTGGGTTTTTGATTGGGGCTTTATCACTGAGAAAACTTTATTAAAAGGGGAATAAATTTTTTTCCCCTAATTTCCAAAATAAGGAAACTTTCAACTCAACATGGAAAATCTTTATAAACACATCTCTCAATTTCCCCTTTTACTAAAATGGCTGTGGGTAAAGTTACATTAACAAAAATCAATTCCCATTCCAACGGAAAAAAAAAAAAACATGCATTATAAATACCATTTAATTTTAGTTTTTAAAAAAACATCTTTAAATTAAAAAACAAAAAATCTGAGTCCCAAGAGGGGGGAGGGCTACAAAACCTTTGTAAATCCCCTGGGGAGACTAACACAGAACAACATAGAGATAAGAAAAACAAGAGGGAAAATACTGCTGAAGTCCCCCATGATTTTCCCAAATTTAAAAATAAGCCTAATCCATCCTGTTTTTAGTTTTTAATAAAAGCCTTTCTGGCATGAGGTTCCTGCCCCGGGTTTAAAGGGGAACGGGGGGCTTTAACTGAAAAAAAAAGTTTTTAAATCATAAATTTTTTTTGCAAAGCATTTCTTAAAAGAAACAGGATTCCAGGGATCTTTTAGAAACCCGGGGCCCGCACAACATACAACCCGCCGAGGATATTCCCGGCAGCCCGCAAACTGATCACACAGGGACTGGCTTGCAAAAAACCCCACCACTTTAAAAGGGGAATTTTTTTAGAAGGATTTTGAGCATTCCCCCTAAATCCCAAAGGGCTGTCGAAATTTTCGTTTGGGCCCACCTCTTGCCCCAAATTTTTGGCAAATCTGTTTTAGAGACATTTTTGGGGGAAGGGTTTTTGGGTCCAGTTATCTGTCCCTGTGTTTTTTTTCAAATTTTGTCCCCCTGAAGAGAATTCTAGGACAAAAAAAAATAAAAAAAAAAATGCACAACCCCCCAAAAAAACAAAAAAGGGTGTGCTTTTAAAAGAAAAACCAATAAAACCCCAAACCAAAAAATTAAGCAAAAGTAAAATAAACACAAAAACATACAGTTTTTATTTCATAAAATCATAAAATATCACAGGGAGGTGACTAGAGGCTTAGGCTTGCCATTTTTTTTTTTGTAGTTCACCAAAAAAACTTCTAAGAGTGTATCAAAGGAAACACACAAATGACATACACGTTGTGCTTCCATTCTTTATAAAATGTACCTGAATAATTCCATGTTACTATTTCACTTACCAGACTTGTTTAAGCAGGATCTAAATTTTATTCCTAAAAATAATAAAAGAAAGCTTTTTTAAAGCCCAAAAGGCCACAAAAAATAAGATAACGGCCAAAAGCAAAAGGGGAAAAGAGAATACGGGGCCGTAAGTTCTAGAAAAAATTTTAAGAACAAATAAGAAAAGGATGCCCCATTTTAACCCCTTTTTGAATTGTCTGGGAGAAAAATAAGGTTTTAATTGGACCTTTGAAAATTTAAGGGATGAAAATTTTAGAAATAAAAGATGGTTTTTCCAAAAGGAAAAAAAGCAAAATTTTAACCCCCAAACTCTTACAGGTGAAACAAAAAACAGAAAAACACTTTTGAACCCCCCACAC
>JAODAL010079389.1:0-12591 GCA_025379985.1 Phyllomedusa bahiana | reverse complement strand
ACGCCCCGGGTGAGCACTAATGTAACTGCAGTGTAATCACATATATTTTGCAGAGTTACATACAATAGTACTACCACATTGGTCCCTGTATGGCCGGGTATATGAAACAAGCCTGTGTACAGTGATGGTAAACTGTGGGGGTCGCGTTTCGGTCAGGGCGGGGCGGACTATTTGAGCTTAAGTAGTAATATTTTGGGGCTTGGTTTTGTAGGAGGGTTTTAGTAACAATCCCGTCCGGTATATTTGCCCCATGTTTTATTTGTATTTTTTGGGGTGACGGTTTGGGGGTATTATCTATGAAGGGTGAGAAGTTCTGAAAAAGTAAATTTGTCATTGGTGTTTTTTCTGTACAGTGATGCTGAGGATTGGACGGGTCTGTTGGGATGTGCAGAAAATTAGTGCAGGAACACAAGGTTTTTCTCTTAAAAAAAAACCGCATTCAAATGAGGCGTGAAAAATGTTTTTTTGTGTTTAACCCGCCCTACCCAAAAAAAACAAAAGGGCCCGAGCCCCGGATGTTTAGGACCCTAGCAACGCCCCGGGTAGCAGGGAGCAGCACCTGGACCAGGGGGGGTTAAAGTTACTTAAAAATACAGGCAAACGGCAAGGTAAAAATTAACGGGTATCACTAAGGGGGTACAGGTCAAGAGCTCAGGTAGAAACTCATGGACTGACTCTGAAGCAGAGGCAGAAAGTTTCTTAAATCACAGAGGCGGGGTATTGGACGGTATGTTATCGCGACAAGCATGCCATAGGGAGGACGTGTGCTCGTGCGCACGTGCAAGACACAGACTGACAAAAAGTTTACATTTTTTCATCCATGTCCATACAAGATGCTACATTTCAGCCCTTTCATAAGACTATTTTCAAGCTTGGAGACTTATACGCAATAATGTTTACAGTATATTTAACTTTTAGTGAGGCAATCATGGCATGCAAGTCTCCACACATCTTTAATTTACTTCTCCCTAATGATGAACGTCACCCCTTTTGAGCCACATCTAAAGCTTCTAGTTGGCTTGTGAGAGAAACCTCAAAATAGTTGTCTGAATCGGAGTATCTGGTTTGGCTTTACTCGCAGTCATATTGCTGGGTTCAGCGAGTTGGATGTGACTAATGGAATGCTACATCCATCTGGTGGCTGTGGAGTCCTAGCTTTTTAACCTTGTAATTCGTTGAATATATTTAAATTTTAGGGTAGTGGTAATGGCTTGTTAGTCTTCAGACACAATGGTGCCTTTTCCTAATGAGGAATGTTACCCCTTGTGAACTACATATAGACCCCCCTCACCTAGCCAACTAGTACTTTATTCTGTACTAATGAGGGGCAAAAACCCATAACAGCTGTCCGTAGATGAGTATCTAACTTGGGTTTACTTCTAATCATTTGTAAGGGTCAGTAAGTTGAATGTGATTTGAGGAATGCTACATCCAATCAGTGGTGCAGGGTTGATAGTTCTTTTCCTTTAAGCTTAATGGAACAGGAGTGACATACCTCATTCACCGGGTTAAAGGGGTTGTCTCACTACATTGATTCATCTTACCTCAGTCCTGTTTTCTTGGTTTCATTTTTAATTCAGGGGCGTGTTTACTGGCTTCTACTAGGCTGCAGTAGAAGCCAGGTCTGTAGCTATAGCAACCAGTGCTGGCAGCCTATCAAAAGAGATTGAACAGGTCTGTAGCTATATTGACCTGAGGAGCTGATGCAGCCCAGGAATAGGTATGACACTGGTAATGGACATATATTGCAAAGTGACTTGTTTTTGCAAGATCTTTAACATAAAAAGCAATCCTTGTAGTAACACAACCCCTTAAAGGCCTTGTTCACACGGCTTATTTGGGCACGGATTGGCGCCGTACTCCGCGCCGGATTTGCGCTGCAGTACGGCGCCAATCCGTCCCTGTCATTACGGTAATCCACTGCTCTCATAGAGATCAGTGGATTCCGTCGCTCATCCCCGCCCGGCGAATCCGCCGGGCAGGGAGAAACTGACATGCACATTATTTACGGCGCGTACGCGCCGTAAACAATGCATTATCTATGGGGCCGGGAGCGGCGCCCCCGCCGTGCTCGGAACCCGCCCCCGTCCCGCCCCTTATTTACGCGGATTTGTGAGCTCAATACGGCTCACAAATCCGTCGGGAATAAGCCGTGTGAACACGGCCTAACAGTAAACTTCAGTTGTCAACTTATTTATAAATTCCAGAAGACATAACACAGGAATCATTCAATAAAAATTGTAAAATATATATATCCCAGCCTTTTATTCATAGGACATGCAAGTGTTTGCTAAAACAGATATTCTTTATACAAAATAGCTCTTTTAAGCCCCAAAAAATAAGGATAAGATGTTTTAAAGTAGCACTATTAATATGGTTGGCTGGAATGAATTTAATTCACTCTTTAACCACCATCTTAAAATGTGCATTTGCATAGGAAAAGAAAAGGTAAGTAAGACTTTAGTAAGTTGTTACATACAAATGATCAAACATGTCTGGCATCAATGCACAAACATAATAGTGCTGTGATACTTAATTATGTTCATATGTTATATTGATGCATTCCCTTTCTTCCAGCATGTACGAAAGCTTCTGAAATGCAAAAATGAAATAAAGATCAATTTTGTCGATTCATTCAAACCCGTGGTGGGGCGTTACCCATTTACATCTCTGCTTTTAGAAATTTTATTTTTGCAGCCCCGTTTGGGTTGGAGCTCCTATGGCAGAATTAAAAAGTATTGAATGAAGGGAGTACAGGCCATTTATCTTTAGTAATGCCTGTGAACCACTGTAACCTTCAGAGCAACTGCAGTGCAGAACATGTAAATGCAATTCTGTTGCATCAGATGGATTATGTATTTGGGATGGTGTTTGATAAATCATGTTTACACTCAACTCATGTGACCTCTGACAGTCACTTCTGGTTTCCCTGTCATTCTTGTACTGCTGCAAGGTCACCAGGGACTTCAGGTAAATAAATCATTCAAAAGACACTGAATTGATTGAAAATGTGTTTTTGAAACTTTAATTAAAATGTTCCCATGTTATAAGGTTTTAACCCATTTTCTTTTTTCCCATTATGTGACTGAAATAAATATTTCGATATAGCAATTCTGGTCCCAGTTACCAGGCAAAAGGAGACAGAAACTGGTTTTCCCTACTTCCCCATCGAATAGCTCACTTTGTGAGCTTGTGTCTGGCGCTGGTAGCCTGAAATCATCACATCACCTACACCGGAATGCTGTTCATAGTATCTTAACGGCAACAAATCTAAGGTAAACTGCGTTAGACTTGCCACCTAGGAGACACAGCAGCACATGATAACAATGTTATATCACACCGCCTGCAATGCTTACTTCTCTGGGCCTTAGCCTAGTCTGCAGTCCATAGGAGAAGTCGGTGGAGCAGGAAGGAGATGGGTCCCTGCTCCGCTTTAGTTTTCAGCTGTATGAGCATCCAGAATTGACCCAGAACCTAGCAGACCATTAGCAATCTGTCCAGCAAGACAATATGCGAGTCTGTACCCCATGGATGCCCTGCTGTGTCGCCCACGACCAGAGCTCACCCCCCAGCCCGGGAGCGATTAACCCTTGCAGCCATCATAATTTGTGTCCCGGGGAGTGAGGGAAAGCAGAGGAAAGAGCTTTCTATTGGCACTATGCGATGGTGAAGGGGGGGGGGGGCCTGCTGATGGTTTCCCTAGTAACCAAAAGCCTAAAAAAGGGTTTTCTGGGTCCCGTGATGCATGTCCTACATTTTGGCCCATCCCTTGGGGCTCATCCGGGCATTGTTTTGAAAAACGCTATGGATAGCAGTACTGTTAAGTGCTGCTATGCATGGTAACAGTGATCTAAAGAAGTATTCATATTTGGTATCACCGTGTGCATAATGACTTATCCTGCAAAAAAAAGCCCATACATAGCTCCATACATAGAAAAATAAAAATAATTTATGGCCTCGACTATGGCAATGCAAAAGTGTGTTCCTTTTTGAAAAAAAATGCTTTTTATTGTGTAAAAGCAGTAAAATAAAAAAAAAAAAAAAACATAAAAATTTGGATTGCTTTTAATTTATTGCCCTGCTAAAACAAAGTTAATTACATTTATACTGATGGTGTGTAAAAAAAAATAAAAGTAAAAACACTACCAGGATTGCTGTATTTTGCTCAAAATGCATCACATAAACCTTGAAAAAAAGCAGTCAAATCATATGAATCCCATAATGATACCAATACAAATGTCAACTTATCCCACATAGTAAAGTTATCATGTCATTTATACCATACGGCGAACATTGTAAAAATGAAGCCAAAAATAAAAAGGGGGGAATTTTGTTTTCCCCCCTAATTTTTCATGGACCAATGCTAAAAAATCTATGGAACACCTGTGCAACCAATTTGCACGATACTACGCTAGATGAGATCCATAAGGAGTGTTGATTTGAAAATGGAGTGATTTCTGGAAGGTTTCACCTGTTCTGGTACTTTGGGGGCTACGCAAATGCAACATGGCATCTTAAAGGAGGTCCACTTATCTGCCTTCCTACTATAGGGGGACACATAACGACTAAAACTGGGTGCAAAAACCGGGGGGCCACAAGCATTAAGGTACTTTTACTGTTTGGAACACAGAGGAGTCGTTACTACCATTTTAGCTGCTATGTATAGAGAGTTTGTACAGAGGTAAGGCACAGATAGGAAGTTGCTGGAAAAGTAAGGAGTCTTAGATGTTTGTGTCATAAATTCGGCAGGGAAGAGTTAAAGGGCTTATCCAGAAGTTTAATGATTTCATAGAACATTATAAACAGCTTTTAAATTTTGAAAAAGTAAAAAATTTCCATAGTTTCTGGTTTTTTTTTCTTCTTTTTTGCCCCCTTATTCATTATCTAAACCCGTAAAATTTCCTGATTTTTTTGGAGTTCTCTGCGCTATTAAACCCAAAATCCCATTTACAATTGGGACTTCTCGTCCCCCGTTCATTGCATTCTCAGACATGTACATTCATGCCCCTGCTTAAATTCTCCAGTTCATCCCGGGTTTTTCCTGCAGCGGCTGTGTGTAGAAAGTCCCCAAATCATTTTTGTAACATGGTAAAAAAACTTTTGTTCCTCACCTATTATACTTAATAATATAAAAAATATAATTTGGTTTTATATTTCTATATGTGTGTGTTTCCCCCACAGCAGGTACACAGCTATCCCTTCATTATAAAAATCTGATTTTTTATGGGGAAGGGTGATCACCCCGTTTCCTGTACCTGGGTTAGTCTATCTAGACCAAGAAAGGTAAAATAAAAGGTGGGTGATTTTCAATCCCTCATAAAAATCAGTTTTTGTATGGGAAAGCGTGTGCCTGCCGTAAGGGATGTTCATCCTCTCGCACACAGGATGTCAGGGCCGAAAGTAAAAAAGCGTGCCCAACTTTTTTCTGACGCTGGTTAACTCAAAGGTTTAATGCCATTCAGCCCAAACAAAAAAATGCAATCTTTTAAAAAATTTCCTCCCATCAGAAGGGTTTAAACGGTGTCCCAAAGAAGCGTTGGAAACTCAGCAGTGAGGTCACTATGGACACATAGTTTGAAGTATGTGAACACCCTCCCCTGCAGCTTGTACTGAATGATACATTCCGTCGCATCTTTTTCACATAGTGACTGATGAGCATGTATGCTCAAATTGCTCAGGTCACGCTCATCAGGGGGGTGTTTTGGTGAGCCTGTTTTAAAGCATCCCCCAAATGAGTGATGCAAAAGTCCAAAAAAATCAGAAGCAAAGCCATGTGATCGATGGCATCACATGGTTTTCAGGAAGTGGAAGAGGAGAGTAAAAGGCTCTATGACTGGTTTTGCAAAGGAGAACAGGCAAATAATTTTTAATGAGTATCAATTGCAAAGTTTAATAAAATTAAGTTGTGAGCACTATAACAAATAAAAAGTCCCAGAAAACCCCTTTAAATTCGTCACAGCAATTTGTGCTGGGTTGGGAGAAAAAAGGGATAGTCTCAGAGAAGAAAATTTCCCTGTTTGGTCACTGGACCCCCGAAACTTTGCTTTTTTCTTTCTTCCCCCTTCCAAACCAAATTTTCAGTGCAACCCCCGTTCCTCATTTTAGGAAGGGCCAAAGGGGGGGGTTTGAAAGACGCAGTGAAAAAAAATTTAAATCCTGGGGTCACTGATCTCCTGGGCTTGATATAAAGCGGTTTCCTGTTTTTGGAACCAAAGGGCTATTTCATAAAAACAGCTGATGTAGAACTACAGGAAGCCTTCTGAAAATTTAAAGGGAATATATTAACAATATTTGTTGTTTATTTCTTACTAATTATACCATATACTGATACATATTCATTTCTTTTTATTTTTTTATTTCTAATATAGATGGGGGCCATCTCCCTGAGCTAATTTCAGAATTTTGAGGTTTTTACTATCAGCGCTACATGGACATCATGGGATCCTGTGAACAGAAGATCCTGACTCAATGACGTCTATGGGAGAGACTGGAATGGTAGATCCTGTGTTATCTATACATTGGTATCAGCTTTCATTGTAAGCCTGCCTGCACTTATAATAAGGAGACTGCTTAAAATTGATCTCCACAGAAAAAGAAGTGTTAGCCTATTTTTAAGCTCAGTAGTTAAAGAAGAGACAGTAGGGTTTTAGGAATTTTTTTTTTTTTTTTTACAAATATAGCTAGTGATATGGAAAATTAAGAAAAACACCAACAATTTTTTTAAAAAGCTGTTTAACATAAAAACATGATTTAAACAATAGGTCAGTTTCTGATGAGACGTTCCATTTTTTTGAAAGTATATTACAAAAGTGCGTAACTTCAGAAGAGGTAAGGTACAGTATTTAGGAAATATTTTTTTTTTCCAGTGGACAACCCCTTTGCTTATCCTCTGCTAGAGTCACACACAAGTTTGATATTTTCTATTTAACTTGCAAGTTTATAATTTACGGGCAATTTCACATACTTGTAATACACATGCATTCTGATATCTCACGATAATGGGTTTTTTGGGTGGGATCAATTCCCTCATTCAGGCCAGGATTTACAGCCATAGTACTGGTGCAAAAATGTACCTTTATATTGACCTTAATTTGATTAGAAAACCTGACATTGGGACCACAGCTTCCCAACATTTAACTTTTCAATAATAAAGAATTTACAATAACCCTTTATTGCACCTGGTACTTACAGCTTTGATATGTTTATGCAGTACATTGTTTTCTTCTAGCCCTTATTATACAAAGAACCACACTGACTGTCTCTCAGTGCCTTATCTAATCAGAAAACAATATGCAACACTGTTTGGTTAAGACACCTTTATTAAAATTGCAAAGGGAAAAAAATTGTTCTGTTTATTATAAAAGAGAATGTGGCAGATTGTGACCTGAGTGATCAATATCAGCAGAATTGAAAAAATGGAAATGTTAGTGGCTGTTATGGGGAAGGTGAGGGGAGGAGGTGCTGTTGCACCTCACTTATTAGCATAATATGGTTATCATTGGAACAAGGGGACTTAAAGTATGCAAATCTATAGACCGCATGGGGAAATGTGAATATTGTTTGCATTAATCAGTATTAAATGTTCATCTTTGCAAACAAGGGAAAAACTATAGATCAAAATAGAATATCTTTGAAAGCCCCACTGTTCTCTCATCATCTAATACATTTACAACTTGAGCAGTTTGTATCACAGCTAAGGGAAGACATTGTTTTCCATGAATTTCAAAAGCTTGAAGATCAGAGATTCTAATAGCAATTTCCCTATCTTTTAATGCTGCCTATTATTGTGATGGTGATGGTTGTGTGATGTGATCGCATTTTCTCTTTATGATTTATTTATTATGCCTTTGACTGCTTTATTATATCATAGGCCTGAAGGTTTCAAATATATAGGACATAGAAGACAAGGATAAAAAATGAACAGTAAAAATCTTTATTTGTGGTAGGTTTAACTATGTTTAAAGGAGTCACCTCATTTAGAAAACTCATTGTCAAATACATTATAATGGCATTGGTGTAAGTAAAGGGGGATGCGTAGGTTGAGATCTTCGACAATTAACTGGAGCAGAGATCAGGCAGACAGTCTTTTTTGAAGGCCTAGTACATCTTTGCAATTCTGAGTTAATAGGATTAGGGAACCTTCCTCTATCAGCTGGAGTGGACAGTAGCTATAAAGAGCATCTCTCTTTGGAGGACCGGGCAATGGCATTCACTGTTGAGCTCCTTTGTAGATTGCAACTGATCACATGGAATCCCAGCAACAGATTCAGCATATGTTCGGAGATCCTTTGAAACAAAAAGTAGAGAACCTCTTTAAACACTATATAGCAATGTTTCTCAACTCCGGTCCTCAAGACCCACCAACAAGTCATCAGGACTGGTTTGAGTTCCCACGAATGATGAAATTTTAAAACAAACCCCGTGCAGAAAGCACGACAAAAATTATATCACCTGTGGAAAAAATTAGGAGATGCTGAAAATAGACTGTTGGGGGGTCTTGAGGACGGGTTGGACCACTGCTTATATTTTTTATTATTAGAAGATCAACTAAGTCAAACTAAAATCAATATGAGTTGTAATAAATCTCTGATAGATCTTTGGCTGCAATCACAAGCAGTTACAAGAAAAAACTTTGGGTCACATGCATGAAAACTTCTAGGTGTAAGACTTTCTTTGTTGCCCATAGCAACCCAAACAGAGCTCCCTTTTTTAATTTTAGTGCTTGAAAAAATGAAAGCTCTAATTGGTTTCTATGGGCAACGAAGAAAGTCTTACACCAAGACAGTTTTCATACATGTCCCCCTTTATGTTCCACAGCAATAATGCATTACAAGTGCGAAAACAAATGACAGCAGCACACTGCAAACACAAAGATAAAAGTAATCATTTAGGGCCTTGCAGTGGGGAAAATAATTATTTGATACACTGGCGATTTTGCAAGTTTTCCCATCTACAAAGAATGCAGAAGTCTGTGATTTTTATCGTAGGTACACTTCAACTGTGAGTGACAGAATCTAAAACAAAAACCTAGAAAATCACATTGTGTGAATTTTAAATAATTAATTTGCATTTTATTACATGGAATAAGTATTTGATTAACTACCATACAGCAAGAATTCTGGCTCTTACAGATCTGTTAGTTTTTCTTTAAAAAACCCTCCTACTTTGCACTCATTACCTGCATTAATTGCCCCTGCTTGAACTTGTTATATGTATAAAAGAGAACTGTCCACACACAATCAATTACACTCCAACCTCTCCACCATGACCAAGACCAAAGAGCTGTCTAAGGACACCAGTGACAAAAATGTAGACCTGAACAAGGCCGGGATGGGCTACAGAACAAGAGCCAAACAGCTGAGTGAGAAGGCAACAACTTTGCTGTATTTATTAGAAAATGAAAGAAACACAAGATGACTGTCAATCTATCTTGTTCTGGGGCTGCATGAAAGATTGTGGGGTAAGGATGATTCTAAGAAAGGTCAGGAATCAGCCCAAAAAATACCGGGGGCCCTGGTAATCCCCTAAAAAAGGTTGGGCCCAGTCTAAAAGATTCCCATTAGAACAAATACCCCGTTGGTTTAAAATCCTGCGGGGGATCCAACGTCCCCCTGTCATGCCGCCGGGGTCTGGGCCCATTTGAAGTTTGCAATAACCATCTTGAGACCCAGAGGGGGGCACGGAGAAGGTGGTGAGGGGGTGGAAAAATCATACTTTGGGGGGAATCTCTTTAAAGGGGACAGGATGATTGCATGGTATTAAGGATGGGTTGGTACATGTGTTACGAGATTTTGGCCAACAACCTTTTCCCTAGTAAGGCTTTGAAGATGGGTAGTTTTGGAGGATTATTATCGAAAAAGTTGAAATCGGCAAGTTTTTATGTTGATCAAATTTTTTGTATGCGATAATTTAAGTTAAAATCTGTGATATTATTAATTGCCCCATTTTCGGCGTTCCTTCTTTTGGCGGCCAGAAAAATTACTTACAAAATGAGCAGGGGGATGTGTGTGCGACTTGGTGGTGTGTAGGGTTGCGATTGGCGGGAAAAAAACCCCTGCCCTCTTTTTACATAAACACCCCTTTCCCTGTTCATGTCAGTTCTCTCAGGTTCATAACGTGGAGGCGCCTGCTGTGTCCAACAGCTCAGCGAAATTATTTATTTCTTCCGAGAAAGCTTTTCTGTTAGCTGTGATCCTTAAAAACTTAGTTGATCAGAGATGGAAGATTTATGTAGTTAGGTAGGAATTTTAAAGGAGCATCTACGTGTAAAGTCCCGGAGGGGAGCGGGGGGGGGGGCCGTGGCGAACACAGACAAGCTCTAAAAAGAATACGGATAAAGTTCCCCAAAGACTTAGTGTAGACATTGCACTGCAAGAGCTTTATTAAAAACATTTTCTATTGAATATTTCTGGATTTTGGGCAGCCTAAAATTGTTTAGGTCCCAATCTTTTTTGAAACTGCAGGTCTTTTGTTAGGTTGCAAAAACTCCACTTTTATTTCAGTATACACCCCCGGCCACTTTTTTAGGTACACCAGTAGTAACGGGGGCCCCCCTTTTGCCTTCAGAACTGCCTAAAATTCTTCGTGGATAGTTTCCCACGGGGTGTTGAAACGAAGCTCAATTGGCCCCAAGGGGCCCAAAGGGTGCCAAAAAAATTTTTCCCCACACCTTGCACAACCACCACCAGCCTAAAACCCGTTGATACAAGGCAGGAGGATCCATGCTTTCATGTTTTTGACCCCAAAATTTCTGACCCTCCCATCCAAATGTCGCAGCAAAAATCGAGATCAAGCCCAGGCAACTTTTTTCCCCAATCTTTACTGAAATTTCGATGAGTTTGGGGGCAAATTGGAGCCCGTTTCTGTTCTTAGCTGAAAGGAGTGGCCCCCGGTGGGGTTTTTCTGTTGCTGTAGCCCTTCTGCCTCAAAGTTCCCCGTATGGGGTTTCAGAGATGCTCTTCTGCTACCCTTTTTTTGTAAAGGGGGGGCTTTTGGTCATGTTTCCTTTCTATCAGCTCGAACCAGTTTGCCCATTTCCTTTTTACCTTGGCTTAACAAGGCATTTTCCCCCACAGGGGGCTCGTCACTGGATGTTTTTTCTTTTTTGGACCATTCTCTGTAAACCCCAGAGATGGTTGTGCGTGAAAAAACCAGGAGTCAGCAGTTCTGAAATACTCAAAGCCCTTTGGCACCCAAAAAATGCCACGTTAAAAGGCATCAAATTTACCTTTCTTCCCCATACTGTGCTCGGTTTGAACGCGGAGATTGTCTTGACAGTCTAATGTAATGCATGAGTTGCCCCAGGATTGGTGATTAGAAATTAAGTGTTTAAAGAGCAGTTGGACAGGTGTACCTAATAAATGGGCCGGGAGTGTACTTTTTAGAAGGGGTTCTTTTTTTAATTTTTCCCAAAATTCCCGCTTTGTTTATTTGCCAACTTGCGTTAAATTAGAATCCCGCAATTTTGAGTCAGCACAGGGTTGATGGGTCCAAAAATACCCTTTTTTTATTGAATACTTTCGATAGTGTTTTTTCATTTTGGCACTAAGCTTTGTTATTGGGCAACCCTTTCACTTTAAAAAGGGAATTTCAGCAATTTTGTAGTCACCACGGTGAATTTGAAAAGGGGCCAAAAAAATACCTTATATTATCCGAAAACATTCAGAACTGTTTTTTCACTATGGGCACTACAGCTTTGTTCTTGAGGCCCCTTTCACTTAAATGTGAATACAGCAAATTTTTTAGTAACCCCCAGATGAAAAGAAGGGGCCAAAAAAAACCTTTTATTATCCCAATATATTCAGATACGTGTTTTTTTTTTGTGCGCACTAAGCTTTGTTCATTGAGGCACCTTGCACTTAAAAAGTGAATACAGCAATTTTGTAGTCACCACAGGTGAATTGTAGGTGCCAAAAAAAACCTTTATTATCCGAATTTATTACACATAGTGTTTTTTTACTTTGGCGCACTACAGTTTTGTTCATTGAGGGACCTTGCATTAAATGTGAATACAGCAATTTTGTAGTCATCACAGGGAATTGAAAGGTGCAAAAAAAACCTTTTTTTATCCGAATAATATAGATAGTGTTTTTCACTTTGGGGCAGGTCGCTTTGTTCTAGATCTACTTTGCAGTTTAAAATTTGAAAAACAGCAATTTTGGAGTCACCACGGTGAAGAAAGGTGCCAAAAAATTCCTTTTTTTTATCCCAAAACATTTCAGATCGTGTTTTTTTCACTTTTGCCCAGTCCCGATTTGTTGATAGGCCCCTTGCAGTTAAAATTTTAATCCAGCAATTGTGAAATTACCCCAGGTGAATTGATAGGTCAAAAAATACCTTTTTTATCCCAATACATTCAGTACGTGTTTTTTCCTTTGGCGCACTACAGCTTTGTTCATTGGGACCTTTCACTTAAAATGTGAATACAGCAATTTTTTTTTTTCCCACAGGTGAATTAAAAGGGGCCAAAATATCTTTTTTATCGAATAATTTCAGATAGTGTTTTTTCACTTTGGGCAGGCCCGCTTTGGTTTATAGTCTACTTTGCAGTTAAATTTGAATACAGGAATTTTGTAGTCACCAAGGTGAATT
>JAODAL010079388.1:0-12592 GCA_025379985.1 Phyllomedusa bahiana | reverse complement strand
ATATATTTATATTTATTTTTTTATATATTAAAATATATATTATACATAAATATATTATATTGTTCAGAAAGGGGACCGAACCAGCAAACCAAAGCAAAATTTAGCAGCACTGGAAAAATTCATAAAACAGATGAAAATACGCACATCCCAACAGACTGGGACCAAAAAAGTCTATTTTCACAGCAACAATAGAAAAACAGTCAGCACTCCAATATAAAAGATCTGTTTATTCACCCATGTGTGATGTTGTGATTCACACAGGAACCTTTCTCAAGCATAATGAAAGTGCCAAAAAAGTGCTACATATAACACATCAATTAGTGACCATAATTGTAACATCATTACTTCAATTAAAACATGTGACAAACTACATTTTAAATATAAAAATGTATAAAAAAAGTGCAAGTTCAAATGGACAGTGCATACAATGTTAATTTAAATATTAGTGCATACTATGACTTATATAAGTAGAAATGTGATGAGATTATTAGAAAAACTTGTAAATTATAAGCGCAAAATATTAATGGGGACTCAAACCAGAACATATGTGTAAACCCAAAGCTTTTTTGTTGTATCCTGTGCACTGCACATTATAATTTCCTATATTCTTCATTCTTTATAATATACATTATAAATCTTGTGTCAAACTTAAAGGGGTTGTCTCACTACAAGGATTGCTGCTTTTTATGTTAAAGATCTTGCAAAAACAAGTCACTTTGTAATATGTGTCCATTAACAGTGTCCTTCCTATTCCAAGATATCCCCTCCTGTATGGGCTGCATCAGCTCCTCAGGTCGCAATAGGTACAGACCTGTTTGATCTCTCCTGATAGGCTGCCAGCACTGGTTGCTATAGCTACAGACCTGGCTTTTACTGCAGCCTAGTAGAAGCCAGTAAACACGCCTCTGAATTCAAAATGAAACCATGAAACAAGACTGAGGTAAGATGACTCGATGTAGTGAGACAACCCCTTTAAGGCACCTGGGCCGGTTCTGGCCCGCCATGTTATTTTATATGGCCCGTGAGAACTTAGAGATAGGGGAATAGCAATAGACAAGGTCTTGACACAAAAGGGCCGGCTCTCCATATTCCCAGTAGAAGGCAACCAGTGCTTGGCAGAGGCAGCAAAGCCAGCACAGGGAGCAGGTGCCACCTTGGATTTGGAGCTCCTCCACACAATTCTGTTCAGCATTCACAGGTGGTGGCACAGCTCTGACAGCCCTACCCAGACACCATATCCACCCCCCTTCCAAGGTCCTCTGATGGACCTCTGAGGGCAACCAAATGAGGCATTTTTATTACTTTCTGCAAAGTCAGAAGTTTTCATACACTAGGATTACTATGCTTTTAAACAATTTGGGACAGCCCATGTGATGATGTCATGTCTTTGGAAACTTCTGATTTATTGGCAACATCTGAGTTAGAGAGCTGTGGATGTATTTTAAAAGCACATCAGAAACACACTGCCTCTGTGCGTAACATCATGGGAAAGTCTAAAGAAATCAGCCAAGATATCAGGAAAAGAATTGTGGACTTGCAGAAGTTTGGATCATTATTGGGTGCAATTTCCAGATACCTGAAGGTGCCTCATTCATCTGTACAAACAATTATATGCAAGTACAAACAAGATGGGAATGTCCAGCCATCATACCGCTCGGGAAGGAGATGGGTTCTGTGTCCCAGAGATAAATGTGCTTTGGTCTGACACGTGCATATCCAACCAAGAAGAAAAGCAAAAGACCCTGTGAAGATGCTGGCGGAAGCTGGTAAGATTGTGTCATTATCCACAGTGAAACAAGTACTGTATTAACAGTGGCTGAAAGGCCGCTCTGCCAGGAAGAAGACATTACTCCAAAAGAAACATATAAAAGCCACATTAATGTTTGCTAAAGCACAGGAACAAAGACCTACATTTTTGGAGACATGTCCTGTGGTCTGTTGAAACTAAAGTTTAACTTTTTGGCCATAATGACGATCGTTATGTTTGGAGGAAGAAGGGAGAAGCTTGAAAGCCTAAGACCACCATCCCAACTGTGAAACAAGGGGGGTGGCAGCATCATGTTGTGGGGTTGTTTTGCTGCAGGAGGGACTGGTGCATTTCACAAAATAGATGGCATCATGAGGAAAGAAGATTATGCGCAACATGTATGTACGGGGCTGCTCCAAAACTCTGGCGTCTTTTTAGCCTGAAAACTTGCCCTGTTCGCTCTATTTTTATACAGGCGCACTCCAATATCAGGCGCATTGCAAAGAGCCTGCGTCACTTTATAATGCGCCTGAGATGGGGGGGGGGGAGGCGTGCTGTAGGCGGGGTGCACTACAACTGTACGGAGCTACACATTTATAGCTTCAGTACGGCAAATCCAGGCACATTACTGCTGGAACAGGTAAACCAATTTAAAAGTGCTTTACCTGAGCCTGAAGTGTCGTTGTGTAGGTAGAAAGCGCTAAATCTATGACCCGCAGTAGAACAGGTTCATAGATTCATGCAAATTCCATGCTACACGTGCGCCCAAAAAAATGGTGCCTAGGTGCCAAAAATCATTCATGTCACCCTATGTGGCAATACTGAAGGAACATCTCACATTCGGGCCGGGAAAAGTTAAACTTGGGCAGAAAGGGGGTCTTCCAAAAGGACATGAACCCAAAGCTACTGCCAAACTGGTTACAAAGTGGCTTAAGGATAACCAAGTCAATGTTTTGGAGTGGACATCACAAAGCCCTGATCTCAGTCCTATTGAAAATTTATGGGCAAAGCTGAAAAGGCCGGTGCGAGCAAGGATACCTCCAAACATGGCTCAGTTACACCAGTTCTGTCAGGAGGAATGGGCCAAAATTCCTACCAACTATTGTGCGAAGCTAGTGGAAGGATCCAAAATGTTTGACCGAAGTAATACAGTTTTAAGAGCAATGGTACCAAATACTAATGAAATGTATGGAAACTTTAGACGTTGCAGAAAGTAATAAAATTACCTTAAAAAATTCTCTCATTATTCTGGCATTTGGCAAATCTAAATAATTTTGGTTCCTAATTGACCTAAAGCGGGGAAAGTTTCTTCTGATTTCATGTCAGATAGTGAGAAAAACATGCAGATGTGTCTTTTTATATAGTGTATGGAAACTTCTGGTTTCAACTGTAGATGATTATTTTAAAAACTGTGATACAATGATTATTATTAGCAAAAAAATAAGAAAAAAACATGTTTAACTTTCTTCAAGATACTTATCTAAGCTGGCATTGCTATTTTACCAATATCTTTTTCCTATTTGCCATGCGAATTCCCTACCAAAACCTTATTTACCTGATTAACTGTTTACTACATACTGCTTTTACCACAGAGTTTAATATATAGTATACAGTGTATATTATATGCAGTATGTTCCTAAGCTCCCTATAGTGGTGGCTTCAGGGAGACAGAAATGTAGAATTTAAGAATATGCTTGTTCAGATTTAGTCTATTATTTCTTCTGTGGAGCTGGACACTATGATGTATATTATGTGTAATGCTTTGGGGCTTCTTTGTTCTATGTCTGGATCACAAGCCATGAACTATTATTCATAAATTACCTTCAGGATATGATCTGGGAGTCACCTCCAGTCTTGTTCCAGGTCCAGTTCCTTCCTGTCTATCAAGCGTCTTTACATGACAACAGAAGTTTCCGGAGTCATTTTCTTTTAGCTTGATGATTGTGATTGTAGAGTTAACTTCATAGCTTGGTTCTTGTGTGTTGAGTTGGGTCTTGATAATGTGTGAGATGTAGACATTTACCCTTCGCTGGAAACACGGCTGCTCCTGAAGCTCAGTAGTAATATTACAGCCTAAGCTCCATCTCACAAAGTAGTAGGTAGATTTAGACGTAAATGAGCAGGTAATGGTCACCGACTCTCCAGCTTCTGCTCTGACCATCTCTGGTTGTTTCACAATCAGCTGTTTTTGGCCATTTCCTATAAATAGTAAGGTGAGAAATGAATACCTACAAAGTGTAATTTTAGTGAGCTGTTTATGTCTTTATGCCTGTGATATATGAGCTTCAATACTCCCCACTGTAAATTCTAAAAAGTCACCTTGTAGTGGTACGACCGTATACGAGCGCGGACTGAAGACTGAGTACATTAACACAGATCCTAGAACTCATGGGTGTAGCCAAAGGGGGTGCAGAGGTAGCAGGTTCACCTTATCATTAACCCCTCAAGGACGCAGCCAGTTTTGACCTTTGTGACAGAGTCCCATTTTTTTTAAATCTGACATGTATCGCTGTTTGTGGAAATAACTTTTTAATGTTTTCACCCATCCATGTGATTCAGAGACTGTTTTCTCATGACAAATTGTGCTTTAAGTTAGTACTAAAGTTTGGTCCATACAATCTTAGTTTATTTGTGAAAAATTAAAAAAAAAATTGACAGCGTTCAAAGCCACAGGTAGATTTATAAAATACTAACAAAATAATAAAACCTGAACCTTAGATTTTTAGGTGCAATTGTCATGTAACAATGCAGTTACATGACAAGACTCTGCATAACTATAAATAGTTGCAAGTCAAAGTAATGTATGAGAGCCAAGATGACTATCTATAAAATTATAGTCTCACGTTCAAAGCTGTAGTGGATGGTGAGATATGGAGCCTGAAAGTCAAAAGTTCAAAACATTGTTACCCTTTTGCTTGTCATTGCATATAAAGCACTATATCCAGCAGTCACCATGCAGTAAAAATTACTTTATTCAGCAGGCTGATACGATTACAGCACTACTCAATTTGTATTTTTTTATGTTTTACTGTTTTTACACAATAAAAACATTTTATTTAAAAAAAAAGAAAATTTGCATCGCCATTTTCTGAGGGCCTGTGTTTGCTGTTGTCTTTATTAGTATTGTTTTTTTGGGGGGACACGTGACTTTTGTATCTCCTTTTGATCCATTTTTTGGCAGTCAGGATGAAGAAAATACTGTAAATCTGGTAGTTTTATTTTTTACAGCGCTCACCGTGCAGTACACATGAGATGTTAGTTTTGCTACGTTGTGTTTTTGCACATCAGTGTTACGGTCTTGAGGTGGATCCGCTGGACCACCGCAGGCGATGGCGTAAGCCCACACCAGGGAGTGGAGTCTAAGTGGGTCCCGGTATTCACCAGAGCCCGCCGCAAAGCGGGATGGACTTGCTGCGGCGGGAGTCCACCAGGTCACTACCACTGGCGGGGCTTGCCTGCGGTGGCGGCCAAGGGTACGAGGTACAGGAATGGCAGGCAGGCTCGTAGTCGGGGACAGGCAAGAAGGTCAGGGCAGGCGGCTGTGATTCGTGAACGTAGACAGGCAGAAGGTCAGGGCAGGCGGCAAGGATCGTGGTCGGTAAACGTAAGCAAAAGGGTCTGGTACACGGTAGGCAAGACAAGGCTTTCTGGAACGCTTTCCCAATAGGCATGTGCACGAAAGATCCGGCAAAGGCCACGGGGAAGGGGCTGGGCTAAAATGGGAGCAGTCCCCCGGCAACCCCCAAATTACGGGGCCACTGTCCCTTTAAATCTCAGATCCCGGTGGGGCGCCCCTCCCTAAGGGGGGGCGCCGCGCACGGAGGACCGGAGGAGGGGCAGGAGCGAGGGGGGTAAGTTACTGGGGCCCCGGGCAGGGGGATGAGGGACCCCGGAACCGAGGTGGGGCGGGGGCCCCGCCGGAGTCGGGGCCCGGATGCGCCGGCCCCGGGACGGGGCGCGGGGGCATCCGGACAATCAGTAGTGTCATTAAACAGATTTCTGCTTTGTTTTACAGCTACTGCAGTCAAATACGGGTCAGTGCTGCATCTCAATAGAAAGCTTGTTCTGTCTCATAATTTATAGAAGACATATATGATGGATGCTTGTACCTAATACAAGAGATAAAGAATGCAACCTCCTGGTAAGATTTCACCTGCTTAACTAGATGACAACGGGCCGTTGATACAGGAGGAAAACGAAACTTCATAGTGTCCCATAGCAAAAGGAGATGGGGCCCAACCACTTAAAGGGGGTCTACCATGATACACAATGATGGCATATCGCTAGGATTTGTCATCATTGTTCCAGAGGTGGGACCCATACCTATCTTGGGAACAGACCCCCTAAAGTCACAGCGCAGACTGGGATGCCCCCGGAAGCTGACACCCCCTCGACTGTACCAGAAATCCCATAAACAGATTAAGAGTAAGCTTTGCCTGGCCGGGTCTCAAAAATCGAACTGGAGTTTCTCAATTTCTCACTCGGTAGAAAACCCCCCTTTAATGACAATAAACTAAAACAGCTGCATAAGTAACACATTAAATAAAGGTACAGATAATGCCACCATATATCAATGAACCCACATAGCATTGCTAGAAAGCAGAATACCAATAACTTCTTATTTCCAATCATCTATGCAGTATTTTTTGGGTGCATATTGCGGCAAAAAAAATCTGGCACACTGTCATATAGATGGCACACACATTTTAATGGACCTAGAATGCGTCAAAGTTTGATGCAAAACTGCCATACAAATTTTGGCGCATTACACTCTATGCGCCAAAATGACCCAACGTGCAACATTTTTGGCGCATAACACTTTCATTCATACTGTTGTATTTTACACTCCTCCATATCTATTTCGAACTGTGGTGTCTGTGCCAGATTTTAAAAAAATGGTTCATGCGAATTCATAGATGTCGCTCAATGTGCTTATACAGTACATCAGAGGGCACACTCGACCTCTGGGCAGTCACTTTGGCTGCTCTGGCTACAGTTATGTCCATGCATTGATGTTAAGGCAGTGGTCATTTAACTCTGCATGGAGGTTTTAAAATGGGCATGCAGCATTTGCACCACAAAACAGCAGGCATGCACATCTGAAAGCAGCACAAATACATAGTATTGTCATTCGTGCGGTGTAGTATGACTGCACAAGAGAGTAGCTAACTCTAGAGAAAACAAACCCGATGTAAATGTATAAATACATGTTAAATGTGCAGCTGTAAGTTTGTAAAACAGACTCCCGCAACTGCACAAAGCAAAGGTCAGAATACAGTAACGCACATGTCCACAAAGAACACACGCCAGGCTACAAAATTCAACTATATAATGGTTTTCATGGTTATCATATTTTGTATGACATGATATTATTATTATTGTATTTATCCTCTTTTTCGCCATATTTATTCTATGGACCAGTTATAGTCGGCTCTATTTAACAACTGCAGAATGATTAACCTGATGAAGCCGTCTTTGATGGCAACACATATCGGATAATTTATTGCTCCAGCTCACTTGTCCCTCATATTCTCTGTGCATTATGTATCAAAATTTTATTTATGATTGTTCTATGCCTTTTGCTTTAGATTAAGCTATTTTTGCATTTTTGGTACATGGTTGATACCTGTTTTTATATTTGGTACGGTTATATGTTCTTTATTTATAATAGTATATTGTACTAGGTACCTTGATATATGTATTGTATAACCTTTCCTTCATATATATTTCCATTATATTGGACTATTATTTTATCTTGCAGTGTATGCTTTTATCAGTTTTTTTGGTTCTGCTTTGTTTTTTGTGTTTTGTTATAGATAGTGGTGGTCTAGGGAAAGAAAGAGTACCTATTTATTTTAGTGTAGGAACCATATGAATAGGACAGGGATGGCTCCAACATTGTGATCAAAATGTGCACTAAGGATCTTACATGTAAGCTCTAACAAATATATCAGTAATTCACTTACTGATTATAAGATTTAATGTTTGCATGTATATTAGCGCCAACAAAGTGCTGCTGTATCTGGATTTACATTACAATCCCAGCAGATACTCAACTGCCAATTTGCTTCATTTTATTACAAGGTGGTGGGATCTACGATGGGACGCCCCTATTAATTCTCAAAGACATAACATAGGACAATAGGAAATCTCTTACCTGCAGTTCTTGATAAGATCAGATGCACAATGAGCAGGAACTGAAGCACAGGTGAAATCTCCATTTTGTGTCTTGGCTGGAGTTCCAGAGAGTACACACACTGACTTTCTGCCGTATACTTTTCATTAGTGACAGCAAGGGAAGTGTGGTCACTGCTACCTAACCAATGGTCAGAACTCTGCGCAGATGTGGTTCATCTTGAGATTAAGAATTCTCATAAAATAACATAGTGCCTTGAAAAAACATACAACCCCTAAGAAGTCAAAAGATTTATTGTGATTACAAATATCACTTACATAGTTCAAGCAATATTTTTAGTATAAAGACCCAAAGGCACTTTAACCTTTTAACCTTTAGGGTCTAAAACTGTTTTGAAAATAAAAGCCAAGCCCCAGTTTTCAAATCTGACATAATTGACTTTATCTGGAAATAACTTTTTAATGCTTTTACCCATCCATGGGATTTTAAGATTGTTTTCTCCTGACACATTGTGCTCTAGCACAAAAACCTATCAGCAGCTCGACAAACGCTAAGAGACAGTCAAACAATGGATATATGACCTACAGTATTTCAAAATGCATATCTGCTACTTTTTGGTACATAAAAATGTGAGGGTCTTAGTGCACATTTTTTATCAAAACTGAGCTGCATCCTTTTCTAAGTAAAAAGTCTGTGTGGATATGTGGAGTGCACAACCAAAATGGAGGCTTACACTCACACATGCATTTTGGTTGTGCACACCACCCATCCACACAGGTTGTTAGAACAGAGTTTAGGTGGGACCTTCATGCCCTGAAAGTATGGAGGCCTGCGAGGGCACCAAGTAAGGTGAGAATGCTAAATTCTAGGTCCCCAATCTAAAGAGAGGTCAGCTTTCCGTTGGTGGATGAACCCTCACAGTTGTGATAAAAAAAAATGTGCGCTCAGACCCTGTATTCATCATATATTCATTATCTCGTTTTTATATAGTGCTGCTGATACGTTGTTGTGTTTGCATTGTTTGCGGCCACATTAGTGTGCACCTGCACCATTTTGTTTAAAATTGTTAGTGCTTTAAGTTAGTAATTAATTAATTAACAGTCCTTGTTAAATTGTGAAAAATATTAAAAGCTTGTGAAAATTCGGAAAAATTTGACACTTTCAAAATTTAAAAATGTCTGGCTGTAAGACAAATAGTCACATCAAATTAAATAGTAAATAATCAACATCACCATATGTCTACTTTCTGTTGGCATAATTTTTAAATGTCCTTTTATGTTTTTAAGACATAAGGGGGCTTTTAAATTTAGTAGTAATTTTACACATTTTCAAGAAAATTTGCAACATAGGTTTTTTTGGGGGGCAAGTCCAGTTCTGACGTGGTTTTGAGGGGCATGTATGTTACACCCCCCCATAAATCATCCTATTTGAAAAACTGCACCCTCTCAAAACAAATTCAAAACAGTACGTACAAAATTTGTTAATCCTTTTTGTGTTTTTCTAACAATTATAGCAAAGTGGAGGTGGAATTCAAAAATTATAATTTTTTTTCAGATTTTTAATTTCAATACATTTTTACTGGAGCACAGTAAATAGTAAAAGTGCAAAGAAACTCAATATTGATTCCCCTGATTCTGCTGTTTTTAAAGATATCCCATATGTGGCCCTAGTGCACTATTTGACTTAACCACGAAGTCTCAGAGAAGGAGGAGCACCTACTGCACTTTTGAGCCTCATTTTTATTAGGATATTTTTAGGCACCATTCTAGATGATAAAACCTAAGCAATATCCCTCAAAAGACCTCATTTTGGAACTACACCCTTTAAGGAGTATCTCCAGGGGGGTAGTGAGAATATTGTCCACGCAGGTGTTTCCCAGTTTTTATTTTTAATTAGGCCCTGACCAAAAATCAAGTTAAATTTTTTCTAATTACATACAGTTTTAGCTCAAATTTTCACAAGGAATGTTGAGGAAAAAACACCTCAAAATGTATTACCCAATTTCTCCAAATACAGGAATATCCTATATGTGGGTTTGGGGGCATGGCGGATGGAAGGGAGTGGGGGGGAAGCAGTTCCACCATTGTTTTTGGGCTTCATTTTACAGTGTTTGCCATGCAATATAGATGACATAACTTTACTATGCGGGTAGGCACAATTACAATGACATCAATTTTATATTTTGAATATAAATAGCAATAGAAATGCTTTTTTTTAAAAAATGTGCTTTTATGTTGCCATACTAGGAAAACTATAAGTTTTTGATTTTTCTGTTTACTGTGTTGTATAAGGGCTTGTTTTTTGCGGGATAAGGTGATGTTTTCATTGGTTCCATTTTAGGGTTCACATGTCTCTTTGATCACTTTTTATTCTGGATTTTGGGAGGAGAGTGAACAAAATACAGCAATTCTGGTAGTGTTTTTTATTTTTATTTTTTCAGTGCTTACCGTGTGGAATAAACAACATGTTATCTTTACTTGGTGTGTTGTTACAATTACAGCGGTACCCAGTTTATATATTTTTTCATCTTTTACTGCTATTACACAATAAAAACACTTTTAAAAATAAAAGGAAAAAGAAAAGAAATGTTTTTGCATCATCATAGTCTGAGAACCAAAACTTTTTTATATTTCTGTATACAAAGTTGTACTGACTATGCCTGTTTAGGCCACAACACAGTCCTCTGCCCGTGAGGTGTGGCAGAGACTGCGCTTTTGGCCACGATATTCGGTAGTGAATTGTGTGTGTTTCCTGGTTCTAGTTTGAACACCGAGTCCTGTGTCTGCTGTGTGGTGATTGACAGGTCCTCCACCAAACATGTCTGTTACTTCTGCTACATCACCACTCATCTTTCTTCCCTGTCAACCTGAAGTTCTGTGTGGTTTGGATGTCAGAGGGCTGGTCCAATCACAGAGGCTAAAATAAAAAAAGAGAGGGCTCGTCCGGTCCAATCACACCCTGGACTGTGACTCTGACATCCCTTAAAAAGACCATTTTGTCTCTGGCTCTTTGCTTGTGATAGTCTCTTTCAGCGTAAGCTGGCATTTTGTATTCTCTGATACTGCTTGGTTTACTGCTCCCTTTGCCTGTCCTGTTGACCACTGTTTTTTGTCTTCTGTCTTTGCAGTGTTTTGCTATCTCCAGTTTGACCTGTCATTTGCCTGACTATTGTATTTGTCTGTCTTGTCTTATTCTGTGTGCCACTTTACCAGTGAAGGTAACCTCGCCCAGTATCCTCTACTGTTTAGGATTGGGTCGGCTGGGACAACCTTGCATTTAGTACCCTACCCGTCCCAGGAGAGGGACCCCAAATCACTGTAAAGGTCAATGGGATTCTTTAGACTGGACTGTTGAACTTGGGGTGTTTGGGCACTCTCCTGTTGGCTGCTCTGCCTCGTGGTAATCAGTGGAAAAACCCTGGGGGTTACGTGTCCATGGGGAGACCAGAGTTTACTCAGTGGCCCAAGTGGTCCTGGACACGGACTTGGGAACTCGGGCACACCAGGTCGGGATGGTTAAGAACTTAGTGCATGAAGTTATAATTGGTTGTGACTTCCCTATATTCTTGGACCTGTGGGTAAAAGTGGTGATGCTAAATTACCCCCCATACCAGGATAGCCCTGAGGTAATCCCGGAATTTCCCCTGACTGTGCTAGCAGGTGACAATGGGGACGACGAGTCAGATTCAGAGGCAAATGTTCTTGACTTGGAGGTGTCCAGGGGAAACTTTGGAACGACCCAACTTCAGGACCTTACTTTAAAGGGGGCATTGAAGGAGGTAGTAGTCCTTAATACGGTTCCCGTTGAGGAACGGTACCCCCACTTTGCCATGAATGGTGATATACTATATTGGGTAACCAAGGTGAGAGACAAGTTGGTGGAACAGATCCTTAGGCCTCATCAGTTCATGGTTTTAGACATGGCCCACTCTCATGTTTTAGGGGGACTCCGGGAATTGGATAAGTCCCTGTAGAGGATCCTGCGGAGGTTTTATTGGCCATGTTGTTATCAGGAGGTTTGGGATTATTGCCAGTCCTTTCTTGTGTGTCAATTCACCTCCCCGGTAGCCCACTTCCGCAATCCTCTAGTACTGCTGTCCATTATCGAGGTGCCCTTTGAGAGAGTAGCTATGGATTTGGTGGGACCTTTGGTTAAGTCTGCCTGAGAACACTAGTGTATCTTAGTGGTAGTAGACTACATGACTTGCTAAGCAGAGGCAGTGAGAAATACGTCCTCTAAAAATATGGCCAGATATTCCATATCTTCTCCCGAACAGGGATTCCCCATGAAATTCTGATGGATAAAGAGACACCCTTTATGTTCAAGGTGATGAGGGACTTATGTAAAGTGTTGAAGGTTATGCAGTTGCGCACCTTAGTATACCACCCACAGACAGACAGGCTGGTGGAAAGATTCTATAAGACTCTGAAGGCCATGCTCAAAAAGGTGGTTAAAAAGGACAGGCAAGAATGGGATTGCCTGTTGTCATATCTTCTGTTCTCCATTAGAGTAGTGCCACAAGTCTCCACAGGGTTTTTCCCATTCAGATTACTATTTGGCCAACACCCGATGGGACTGTTAGGCTATGTTCACACGGTGTATTTGTAGGGCGTAATTACGCCCCGCAATTACGCCGTGTGACCGGGGGCAGGGCGGGAGCGGGGGACTGAGCAGGGGGCCGGCATTTCGCCGGCCCATTGACTTTAATT
>JAODAL010079387.1:0-12592 GCA_025379985.1 Phyllomedusa bahiana | reverse complement strand
AAAAAGGGGTGGTCGGATTTGTTAAAGAACCCGACTGGTACTTATTTTCTTTTGAACATTTAGGGGGATTTTCTGTCCGTCGATTTGGCTGCCCCCCTAAAACATTAAACAGTACATATCCCGCCCTAACACTGGGCAGAAGAAGGTGCATGTTTTTTTCGACAGTTTTCTGATTTGAAATCTGACTGTCAGAAAATCTGAGCTGTGTAGACTACGGCTCAGATTTTCTATTGACGTCTGAAAACCCTTGCCATGTGGACATGTCCTAAGATTCGTACACTGAACCACTCATGTCAAATAAGAAGTTCTTTTGACTCTGTACAGGGCAGATTTAATTAGGACATATAAATTCTGCAAAAACAGCAATGGTTCATTACAATTTGAAGAAATAAGAGTCTAAAAGAATGTAAACTTGGAGTTTGAAATTCCGATAGAAATAAACATGAGAGATACACTGATTGTCTATTCTCTGCAGCCAGTAAGTTCAGAGATGAGCACACCCCTTTAAATAATAGTATCTCTTGGATAATCCAAAAGGGAAAAAAGAAAAACCACACACCACAACAGCATGAAACGGTGCTATACATTCTTAAAAAAGAGAATCTGAAATTTGCAAGTCAAGGTGGGGTTAAAGGTAGAAGGGGAAAAAAAAAAAAAAAAAAAAATTGAACACGTTTCAAACCTGCTGACAGGTTCCTTCATCATGTGAAGCTGCAGCCAATCACTGGCTCCAGTGTCAATGTGCACTCCACACAGGTAGAGACTGTTGAGACCAGTGACTGGATGCAGCTTCACAGGACATCATCTGCGGGGGCAGCCGGTGGCGCTGAAACAGAGCGAATTTCAAAAGATTTATTTTATTACTTCTATCTTTAACCCTTATCGACCAGGAAGGGGACAACCCCTTTAAAGCGGTCAAAATGTAAAATATGCTTCTGGATGCAGTCACTCCTTGACACACTAAAATGCTGTGGCCGATCAGGTTGGAAGGCACTTGTTACACAATATGCACTTTAAATCAGTCACATCACTGAGGGCTGTATGATCACTAGTAGGGGCCAAGTCCCACATCACACCTGCAGTGAGGAGTCTGTAGTGACAGCGCATATTCTTGACTTCATGCACACAATCTAATTGGAAAAAGAGAAAAGCACCAACTGTTCCACGGTTCCCAGAATATTTTTTTTTAAAACTTACAGAAAAAATCTTAAAACGTTTTTAAGCTTTAGAAGATCCATGTGTGGTGACAAAACAGCTACAGGCTAATTGTTGGGTATCCGGTGTGTTCAATATATATAAATGTGAGTTTAGAACCACTTCTAGTTTTTATATTCCCGTTATTGATAGCTGTTTATGAACATATCCCAATTCCAGTGCAGTTTACAGAAAGTATTGTCCCAATCACGACCTACACTGCATTGCATTCAAACATTTTTATTTCGAGAGAAGTAGAAATCTATCCCTCGATTCTTGTGCTGTTTTGGCACGTGTGATGATCCTTTTCCTCTTCTAGATGATGCAGCGCCGCTGTCCTGTTAAGACACAAATTATCAGCAAATTATTTTCATGCTAAGAACTTTACATTCTTAGTACATAGTTACTTAATCTTAATCTTTCATCAGCCCACTATTTTCATGGATTGATTAAACATTTTGGGCCACATGTATGAAAACTGTTTTGGTCTAAAACTCACTTTATTGCCCATAGCAACCAATCAGAGCGCCCCTCTCATTTCATATAGTGCTCTGGAAAAATGAGAGGGGTGTTCTGATTGGTTGCTATGGGCAACAAAGTGAATTTTAGACCTAGACCGTTTTCATACATGTGGCCTTTAGTGAGGTTACAGGTTCTATCTTAAAAGCTACCGGTGGTAAGGGAGATATTAAAAGACAGGAAAAAAAAAACTAAACCTGGAAACCCAATCCATTTCAGTGCCACTGCTGCTCCCTGGCATTGCAGCCAATCATTGGCCTCAGTGATCCTGTATGATCAGCACATGACCCCTGAGGCCAGTGATCGGTTGCAGCATAAGACCAATGATTAATGTGGCCTCGTGGGCAGGGAGCATCAGTGGAGTTTTTCTTTCCCATTTTAATTCCTCCCTGACCAGCAGTGACTTTTTTTTTTAAGGGAATGGACAACCGCCTTAAAGGGGTTGTCTCACTACATTGATTCATCTTACCTCAGTCTTGTTTTCTTGGTTTCACTTTGAATTCAGGGGCATGTTTACTGGCTTCCACTAGGCTGCAGTAGAAGCCAGGTCTGTAGCTATAGCAACCAGCACTGGCAGCCTATCAGGATAGATCAAACAGGTCTTTAGCTATAGCGACTTGAGGAGCTGATGCAGCCCATACAAGAGGAGATATCTCAGAATAGGTAGGATACTGTTAATGGATACATATTGCAAAGTGACTTGTTTTTGCAAAATCTTTAACATAAAAAGCAATCCTTATAGTGAGACACCCCCTTTAAAATAAACATAGATACATTTGTTTTGAGAAGAAAAGGTTCAGAGTTGTAGCTTTGTGGTTACCACACTTGAATTAACTTTCATTTCTCTGAATCCACTGCTAATGTGTTGATGATGTAGTTCTATGGTTTCGGTTACTTTGTGGCCACAATTATGGATCACTTTATGCATCACCCAGAATTGGTGAGTTTGTATTGGTTTGTTTGATATCTTAGGAAACAAGATCGAAAACTGCCTTTATTATGATAAAAGAGATAACCCCATTTCATTGATTGGGTTTAACCCCTTACCGACATTGGATGTATAGGTACGTCTTAGTATTGGTAAGGTTGTATGTAGTGGGATCATGGAGCAATCCCGCTACATAGGTATCAGGTGCCGGCTGCAAATTGCAGCTGAAACTCACCGTTAACAGCAGGGAATCGAAATGGCCATTTGGGCCGTATTTTGGCCGTAATTTCGCTAAAATACGGCTCAAACAATAGGCATATAAATGCTGGCAAATAGTAGAGTATAGGAGGCACAGATGTGCCTTGGACAATTATACGGCGTTTATGCTGTTGAAATTTTATGCTTGGAAGCAGATTCTGGAATGTTGAATTTTATGTGCATGGGGGAGTCATTCAGCTGACAGTTAGTGAAGGTATATGGACACCTTTAGCTAACTGCAAATTCGGTCCTCAAAAGAGGTATTCCAATCACAGCAAGTACTGCTGAAATTGCCAATTACTATAAAGTAATGCCCCTTATTATAAAATGTGTGTTTTACCTAATACAGGCCTTTTTTTCACCTTCAACTTGCTCTCGTCTGCATGGCTACCAAACACTGTGTTTTCCGTGGTGGCCAGTAATGCAGCATTAATGTGACATTGCCTGTGGCCGGTATAGCAGAGACACAAATGTGTACTATACTTTACCCTCCCTGTCCCGGATGGGTCACAAAAACTTACTCTCAGACAGTCTTTGATAACGCTGTATTACTGGCCACAACTGAAAGCACAAAGTGGTGGTCGGTAACCAAGGAGACAAGAAACAAGTTGAAGGTGCAAAAAAGGCCTGCATGAGGTAAACCTGACATTTTTAATAACATGCATTTTGAAAATTGCATACTTTACAGTAATTAGCCCTTTCAGTACAACTTGCTGTGATGTGAATACCCCTTTAATCAACTATTATAGAAACAACTAAATCAGTCTTGGTACTTTAAATAAAGAGACTCAGTCCAGGTAGATAAATAGTAAGTTAATAATAATATCAGAAAGAGCAGCACTCCTATACAGCATATAGTACACAAACATTTACAAATACACACACTTGCTTTCATTTGTATAAATTCACATTTTAACAAGATATTCTGTAGACTTACTCGCTTCTGGTTCACATGTCTGCTCCATTCTGGTGCCATGACAATTGGAAACGGGTAGGTTTCTCCAAGAGATACACTAGAATGTGCCAATGTAGCATTACTTAGTGCCCAGGGTGTATAGACATCTCCTCCTTTTATCTCCAGCAGCTCTGGTCCCATAGGCGGATGTAGTCACCCTTCAACTAGAAGAAAAAATAAGCCTTTAGTTACTTATTTTCTTAAGCCTCCGAGAGCCAACATGCAAAACTGTCTACATGAAGTACAGGCGACTTTAAAATAAAAAAGGAACAACTCCCTGTCTCTTTTTGTGATGCATGTTTAGTGTAAAAAAACAAACACCCTCCCCCCCCCCAAAAAAAAAAAAAAAAAAAAAACTCCCAACTTGCACACTAAGGGGGACATGTATGAAACCTGTCTTGGTCTAAGACTTTCTTTGTTGCTTATAGAGCTCAGCTTTCATTTTTTCAGAGCACTATTTTAAATGAAACAGTTGCATTGATTGGTTGACCTAGACAGTTTTCATGCATGTGGCCCTATTTATATATATATATATATTATATATATATATAATTATATATATATATATATATATATATATATACATATATATATAGGGCCACATGCATGAAAATGGTTTAGGTCTAAAATTCACTTTGTTGCCCATAGCAAATACTCAGAGTGCCCCTCTCATTTTCCCAGAGCACTATATGAAATGAAAGGGGCACTCTGATTGGTTGCTATGGGCAACAAAGAGTTTTAGACCTAGATAGTTTTCATACATGTGGCCCATAGTGTTTCATAGCCCAACAGAGGCCAAATGTGTACCATAGTAGATTATGTTTTTCCATACAATGGCATCCTGCAAAAAAGTACGTTTGAAAGGGGTGTTTCCAAAATGCACTTTGATGGCACATTGATACTTAAAGGGGTTGTCTCACTACATTGATTCATATCACCACAGTCCTGTTTTCTTGGTTTCACTTTGAATTCAGGGGCATGTTTACTGGCTTCTGCTAGGCTGCAGTAGAAGCCAGGCCTGTAGCTAAAGCGACCAGCACTGGCAGCCTATAAGGAGAGATCAAACAGGTCTGTAGCTATAGCGACCCGAGGAGCTGATGCAGCCCATACAAGAGTTGATATCTAGGAATAGGTAGGATACTGTTAATGGACATATATTGCAAAGTGACTTGTTTTTGCAAGGTCTTTAACATAAAAAGCAATCCTTGTAGTGAGACAACCCCTTCGAAGCTGAAAAAAATATTTCCCTCCAAGAAAATATAAAAAAAAACAAAAAAACAAAAACACTATCAATACACTCAACTGTGCTCACTCTGTAAGCACTGACAGGATGCTGATGGGCCCCAAAGATTACATAGGTAGTTGCGGTTGATTAAGCTAAGGAAGTAACCCCTCCTGCAATCATGAATTGCACTAAACGTGCATGAAAGGCCAAACAACGATGTATATAACGCTGGTATATTTCTCATCCTCTGCATGGATGGAAGCACCTGGAGGAGAAATAGTGCATTAGCTCCTTATGGACAGGCCACTTTTAGATAATCAAGGTCGAGTGATTTTTTTTTCTATTATGGTTTCGTGCCTGGCAGGCATATATCATGAAAAACAGCAAATGTAGTCCAAAAGAGTCTGCATTGCCCTATGGCTCCACCATGGTATACATCAGGATAGCTCTTTCAAGGTATCCTAACAGATACCTGGTGCATAGTCCCAAAAACAGGATGTGAAGGTGGAATAACTCATATTAAAACATGACTAATGTCCAATTAGTAAAGAATGTTTCTACATCCCTGTGTTTAGTTGTTCACAACAAAGGGGTTGTCCATCTCCTCTTGATGCTTAAAAAACTGGAGTATTAGTTCTAATTTGAAGCTTTGTAAGCATCCATCTGTTGTGGAACATAAGAGACCCTTGTCACAAGTAGAGAGGGGTCTTGCAAAGCCTTGATCGTACAAGTCTGTTGCTTGCCGTTTTTTCTTATGTAAACCTTGTGTTTCAAACGTGACTCCTTTCATACTGGTAACAGCTTGTTATGTTTATTGCGCTGTACTGCTTTGTTATATTTTGAAAACCCAATAAATCTTTAAATAAAAAAAAAAAAAAAAAAAACCTGGGAGAATGGTTTTTAACTTAGGAAAAAAAAAAACAAAAAAAAAACTTTAAATTAGCATCTTCCACGACGTGTCGCGGGTCCTCTTTCTGTTTCTGTTTCTTCAGGCTAAAAAATTGCCACTGCTACAGCCCCCAAACCTGCAAGGGTCATGGGTAAAGGGGAAAATTAAAATTTTTGTTTTTTTTTTTTTTCCTTCCAGTCTGAAACCATACCGACATTAAGGGGGACAACCCCCTTTAAAAGCGTGTAATTTTTATTATATTAGGTGGTTTCTACACCCCCATTTCAAAAAAATTTTTGGGGACAAAAATAACCAATAAAAAATATGAAGGGGTTTTCAAGTACTTGAACATACTTTCCATCAAAAACCAGCCCTTTTTAATCTTTTTGAACTTCCTTTTCCCTTTTGGGGTCATTCCCGTTTCCCCAGCACTGATAACCATTCCCATAATTGCTCAAACATAAAAATCCCCCTAGAAACACAAAACCACATAGAAAGTCAGTGAAAGTTTATACAGCTTACATTACAATGGTTAACAAAGGTTTCCCCACCTATATACCATATGTGGTTTACTGTCCCAAATACATCCACAAGTGTAAAACAAAAAAATTTCTATTTACTTTTTCCCTTCTTTTTCATCCATGTTTTTTAAATCGCATATCTCCTGACATTTGAACTCAATCCTTTTTGCCTTTTTAGTGATCCCTCAAAAGATTTTATTAAAAAATTTTTAAAATTTTGGGGTTAAAATAAAGTCTGACCGGAACTGGGTACTACTGCAACATGGGCAGAATGCCCTAAGATAGACCCTCAGCAGAAAAGTGATGAAACCCTTTGGGATGGGATTTGGCACCAAAAAAATTGTAGCCACAGCAAAGTAACTGAACTGTTTAGCCACAGGGGAGTAACGATCCCCCTTCAAACGGTTAGTTATTGGACAAACACATTGGATACCTACCGTAAAAGGTGACGGAAAACATTCACCCCTCCTATGAGGGAAACATGTCACAATTTTCAACATACATTGTCCCACACAGCTCTCATGTCCACACATCCCTGCAGTAAACTATAGCACTTTTAAGGTGATGAGTACCACCAGATTCAAGGGTATAATCTTTTTTTGGTGCAAATCCCTCTGGGCATGTGGGTCTTGATTTTTATTATCAATTAAACCAACCAAGGATATACACCCTGGCTGTACTTTAAAAAAAAACCCCCTTTTCCCCAGTTTTTTTTTTTTTCATGGGTTGGGGGACAACCCAAGGGGGTTTAAAATTGGGTAAAGGGGGGGGGCAGGGCCCCCTTCCCCCCTTTGCAAAATTTTTTTTAATTAAGCAAAAGGGGGTTGGGGGGGGGGTACCCAAAAATTGAATTTCCAAAAAAACCGGGAAGGCCTTTAAAGAAAAACCCCCTGTTTTAAAAATTCCTTTTCTCCTGACATGTTTTCTTTAGTAAACTTCCTGTGAAATAAAAATTTTTTGGAGCTTTCACTTATAACTTTTTTGCTTCCTCTTTCTTTTTTTTAGTAATTTTTTATAAAAAAAAACTGAAATGGTCACCCAAAACTGAAGATTTCAAAGGGGGGGGGTCCCACACAGACCTGGGGAACACCCCCCAAGTATAATACCCACTGACAGACTGGGAAAAATTTCCCAAAAAAACAACGGGGAAAACCCCACAACAAAGGCTTAGGAAAAAAGCTTCAATTTTTTTATTTCAGTTTTAAAAAAAATTATTTACCTAAACAACACATCAGGAATCCACAGGTCCGTTTTTTTAATTTTAGGTAAAGTGCCAATGGGTCTGAGGGTTAATATGGGAAAAAACCATAGAATTGGGCGGGTGGCTCTAAGTTTAGGTCTTCATTTGGGGGGGATTATTAGCTATATTGGGGACATGGTTCTGGAAACACGCTCAGTTTTTTGCTTTTCTTTACAAAAAATCTCCTGGGTTTTTGCACCATTTTCAACATGCGCCGCTCTGAGCCTCCCCAAAACCCCTTCCAACAAATCCTCAAAAGGAAGCTCGATTTGGGGCCAAACTTTTTTTACGCTTTTGGGTAAACTTAAAAATAGAAGTTAAAAATTTTTGAGATTTTTACGCCTAGCATTTCTTTCTTAGTAATAAAATATTTTTTTCAAAGCATTTTTTTTCCAAAAGCATACTGGAGTGGGTTTTTCTATACATATACAAAAGGACTAGTTGTCCCCACCGAGACCCCAATTTCTTGGGGTGCGAAACCACTTTCACCTACTGACAGCTTTTTCTCAGCCATGGAAGAAGGGAAAACCGCTTTTTTCATGTTTTTTTTAATGGTTATACATTTTTTTCCCTCAGTCCATTTAATGGCAAAATGTAATATTGCAATAAAACCCAAAATAAACATAGACACTCAATACACCAAATTAGGACGGGGCTTGCTAGGGTATATTCACACACGGTTTCTGGGGTATTTTTTAGTGCATTTTTAAATGCTAAAATGGCCCCAAAATCACCCCAACAAGCCAAAATCTTCCTTTATTGAATAAATTAAAATAAGCCTTTTCATTCACAAAGAGTATTTCACAGGATTTTTTTCAAAATACATTTAAACAGTGTTTTTTTTTTAAAACTTTCAAATTTAAAATTTCCAAAATTTTTCCAAAAATAGAACCCACAATGAAAAAAAATAACAACATAAAGTAACATGACAAGCCATGGTAGGACATTGAAGTTCAGAATATCCAAGAACGTCTACATGCATAAATCCAAAATATCCAATAATTTCCTACAACATAAAAAAATCAAGTTTTTTTTGAAGCAATTTTGGGAAACTATTTTAAGCAAAATTACCCCAAAAAATGCGTTAACATCCCCTTAGCACTTTTTGCCCAGCTCAAAGAGCAAGTCCTCATTAGTCCCCCCTAAACGGGACCAACCCCTTTAATAACTTGTTTTGCACATACAAGGGCATAAAAGACGAGTATTTTAAGCTGCCTTTCCTTTTCCCAACCATTTTTTGGAAACCAATTTAAATTTTTGGGGGGTTTGCTAATTTACGTGAGAAATTTTTTTTTCCCCATTTAAAAAACTTGGTTTTTAAATTTGTTACGGAAAACACCAGCTCGATTTTATTTCCCTTTCTCTGGTGGCACAATAGGCAAAAGTGCAACCACTGGCGTAAAAACATGATCCTCCGGGTTAGAATTCAGTAAAACAGTGTCAAACTGTGAGACCTCAAGCAAATTTTTCAGTCGTCACTAATGAAAAAGGATAAGTTTTTTCACAATCCTTGATTTGACACAGCTTTCTTTGTTAAAAACATGGTCTAACATTCCTTTTTCTCAGGAAAAATTTAGATTAAAAGGTCTCAATCACCAAATTTTTTAAAATTTGGAGACCTTTTCTCTACAGTAAAGACATCGATTTGTGCCTCAACACCCTTTTTAATGGGATAGTACAAGTTCCATCTTACCAGCAAAAAATTAAAACCCCCTTTTTTCTGCCCCATTCCCACCCCCAATCCAAGATCTTTTTGTTAAAAAACTTCCACATTCTGAACTTCCACGGGTTTGACAAAAAACCTGTCATGGGCAAGTTTCACGCATATTCGCAACAAAAGGAACTCCATCCGGCCCTCTAAATAATAATAAAAAATATTTGTATTATATGCCATAAACCAAAAGATTGTATAAAAAGGTAATAAAAAAAAATACGGAAACATTTTCATGTATGAAAGAGCTACAAGAAAAGCCTGCCTTTCCAACCCCAAAAAACATTTTTTAAACCCTTTTTTTTCCAAAGGGAACTTCTTTATCTTAAGACCTAAAAATTAATTTAGATTGAAGGGATAGTTATCACTGACAATTACAAAGGTGGTTCACAAAACCCCATTTTTTCTGCATATTTTTTGTGACCTTTTTTCCCAAGCAATTTAAAGTCCTAATGTTGTGACCAGCGGACAAAAAATTTTTCGGTTTTTTCCCGCCAATCAGCCTTGCTACGCATTCCTGAAAAAAAGCATGAACTTCTTTAAAATAAAAAAAAAACAAAAAAAGTTAAACTTTTTTTTTTCATGACAAAAAGGGGTTAGGGGTTGGGGGAAGAGCCAAAAAAACCAGGGACTATTAAATTAAATTTAAAAAAACCCATCATCCCCCGGGCTCAGTCTTGGTAAAAATCCTAACAATTCTTTCCCCCTTTTGTACATACCCTTGAAAATAAACGCCCCCCCATCACAAAAAAACCGACCCCATAAACCCTAATTTTTTACAAGCTTTTGTTGGGGGTTGGACCTAAGATCACGGACACCCATTTCCTTTGCTCTTTGTGCCCTTTGGTTGCCCTCATACACCGCGAGGGGGGCCAACTCCCACTTTCGGTACCTGGCCCTGTAAGGGGGCTAGGCCCTTCACGACAGTGGCAACCGCCCGATTGTCCCAATTTATTTTTCGGCCAGGGAGCTATGCCTTCTCTGCTTCCTGCCCAGTTCTCCTTCCTGTTGTCACCTGACTCTCTCTGAACAATGGGGGACAGACATGCAAGCTCCGGGGCCTGGAACCCGCCTCTTCTGGGGTCCCCCCCCCCCGTTTTGGGATAGAGAGGGAATGCAGCAGCTGTGAAACCCTTATCCGGGCGTCAGAGACTCCCTTTCATTTTAAAGATGG
The DNA here is from genome assembly GCA_025379985.1 of Phyllomedusa bahiana. Lineage (NCBI taxonomy): Eukaryota > Metazoa > Chordata > Amphibia > Anura > Hylidae > Phyllomedusa > Phyllomedusa bahiana. The sequence continues at coordinate 1,978 of JAODAL010079387.1, read as the reverse complement.
GATGTATCATTTCATTAAGGGCAGAAAACCCGGGTTTGGGTGTTCCCTACTCCCTGTTTTTGGGGAACTTTTTTCCCCAAGGAAAAAAACATCCCAAACGTCTATTCCTAACCGGGCGGTTTTAACCCCCTTTTCCCTTTTTCCCTGGAATTATGGCAAAAGTGGTCGGGGGTTCCAAACGGTTGATCCCCAGCCCAAAGGGACCACGGCCATTCCCACCCTGGAGTGGACCCATGGGGGGACACAGGGAAAAAAAGCTTGTGGGTTTTTTGAGGCCTACGAACAGCTTTGCAGCTGCCTTTCCCCCTTCCGGTCAAAAGGCCTCACAGTTTGTTCCAAACCTGCACAAGGGCTAGGGCTGGACCCTAAGAGGACCTTTATAATCACTCCCAGACGGGGGGGCGCAAGTTCCATTGTGAATTTTTCTCTTGGTCACCCGGGGTTTGGGGTTAGATGTCAACTAAGCATGGCCATCGATATTTTTATATTAAAGTTTTGGGTTGGCATTCCCCCCAAAAGAAAATGTTACGGCTACTAAAAAAAAATTATTGTTTTTTAAACATTTTCTGCCCCCTTTCTTTGGATTGGGGATGAAAGCAAAAAAAAAAACAATGGAAAAAAATAAAAAAATGAGCTTAAAACCCAAGCCAGCAAACAACAAACTCGATATTGGTCTGCCTTACCCTCAGAAAGAATATCCTCTCCCATACTTCACCCCCAAAAAAAACAAGAATCTCTCCATAAAACTCAAAAATTACCCTAAAAACAGAAAAAACCCCAATTGTTACTTCTGAAAATTCGGTGTTTTTTAAACTTTTATTTTTCGCAATTTTTTTGGATCCAATCCCACACAACAAAAATAACTAAAATTTTCTCTTTTTTTGAAACGGGAAAATTTTAAACCCCTTACTGTAATTTTTTGGGAGTAAACAAAATAAGGTACACAAGCCCACACTTGGCAGGCCTCCATACTTGACATCAATTTTTCACAGGAAACCACTGTTTTTTCAGTATGAAAAAAAACCAACACAGGAGGTTTTTAAATGTAAAAAATAACTTTTTATCCCCCGCAAATTTAATGTGGCCATATTGGATTTTTTTGGTAATTTCACAAAAGGAAATGCTGCAGGGATGGCTATACAATCTGGTAGTTTCAGCACATGAATAAATTGTGAAAATCTCATCAAATGCGAAGACTTTTTTTTTTTTTTTTTTTTAATTTGTTTTTATTAAATATTTTTAACAAAAGTGAACATATGACAGTCAGACCCAAAATGAAATATCAAAAAATAAACACAAACAAAAATACAAGATATTGACGTTCTGCAATAACAATGGTAAATGAATTGCAAGGATGCCAGGAAATACAAAAAGTAAAAAAAAAGAAGAGGGGGGAAAAAGAAAAAAAAAAAAAAGGGGGGGGGGGGGGATTGTTTGGGTCCCAAGGGGGGGGGCACAGGAAAAAATTTAAAAAATAGCAAAGGAAGGGCAAAGTCAAAGGACCCCAAACCCACCCCTCGCCCCCCCATCCGAGAGGGCCTTTAAAAATTTAGTTCTTTATAGAGATAACGGGGGCCCACGTACAAAGGAACCCAGAACCTCCTCAGGGGAGCGCCGCCAGACTCCCCAAACGGGAAGAAAAGAAACCTCCCCAACCCCTTCCCCTCACAGAGGGGGGGGAGGTCTGGCCCATTTCCGGGAATGACAGTTTTAGCTTGCCTTAAAAAAGGTGCCCCCAAAACAAAGACTTTTTGTAGGTGGATTGTTAAAAACAACAAATAGAAAACACAAATTCTGGAAGTCGGTACCTTTAACCCCCAAGCAACTTTAAAAAGGCCTGAAGGGCTGTCCCCAAAACTTCCTAAGGGGCCGCAACCCCTCCCCACCATAATGGACCATGGGTTTCCCGGGGTCTTTTATTTACAAATCGCCAGCAAACGTCTGGGCCGGAGGGAACAATTGTTAAAAGAAAACCGGG
>JAODAL010079386.1:0-12592 GCA_025379985.1 Phyllomedusa bahiana | reverse complement strand
CTTACAAACCCCCTTTAAAGGAATTTTCCCAAAGGGGTGCATGAGTAATCGCCCCAAAATGCTTTTTAGCGTTAGGTTGTGAAAATTAAAAATTTTCCTTTTTTCCAACAATCTGCAATTTTAGCTGAAAGTGTTAATTTTTTACAAGAAATTCTGGAAAAAAAAACCCCAAAAAAAAATTTATTACCAATTTTTTCCCAATTTTCAGCAATTCCTACATGTGGGGGCGACTGTTTTTTGGGCGCATGGTAGGGATATAAGGGGGAGCGCTTTTTGGTTTTGGAACGCAGATTTTGGTGGGCCAGTCACATTTGCAAAGCCCCCAAGTACCAAAACGGGGTGAAACCTTCCGAAGTTTCCCCTATTTTGGATTCAACACCCCGGGATCTCATCGGGGGTGTACGTCTTTTTGGGCGACAGGTTTCCATATTTTTTTTTGCACGGGGCCATAAAAAGGAAAAAAATATGTTTTCCCCATTTTTTTTTTTTGGGTTCATTTTTACATGTTAAAATGACAGGATAATTATTATGCACGGTACCCCCACAATTATAAAAATTTTTTATTTGTTTATGTTTTTTTTATTTTTACTAATGAAATGATTTGGTAAAAAAGGGGTTTTTAGTTTCCTATTCTGACGGCCATAACTTTTTTATTTTTTGTACATGGAGCTTTTTTGCCTTGCTTTTGCGGGTGATTGATGTTTTTATGTACAATTAGGGGGGTGCATAACGCTTTGATCACTTTTTTTTTAAGGGTTTTTGTGGGGCTTTTGAACCAAATACGCATTTCGGGTAGGTTTTTTTTTTATTTTTTCAGTGGTCACCGTGCTGAAAAAATGAATGCTACTTTACTCAGCAGGTCATCGAACAGCATACCCAATTTATATACTTTTATGTTTTCCTGCTTTTACACAACAAAAACACTTTTATTCAAAAGGGAAAACAGGTTTTTGCATCGCCATAGTCTGAGAGCCAAAAAATTTTTATTTTACTGTGTGCAGAGCTGTTTATGGGCATGTTTTTTGAAGGATGAGTAGACATTTTTAATTGTATCATGTTAGGAGGGGGACAAATCTTTTTGATCAGTTTTAAATCCATTTTTTGGAAGGCAGGGTGGAGAAAATACTGCAATCCAAGTATATACATTATATGAGATATAATTTCAATGGCTTCGGTTATATTGGGGGTCACTGAGTCCTTCCAATGTCTTGCTATAACCAAGCGTGCTGCATGCAAGATCTGGCAAGCATATTTTCTGTAATTGGGGAGAACTTGATTCCCATTTATTACGGAGGAAAATCAGGAGACAAGGTCCCTGTAAAATTGAGAAGTTTCATGATCAAGTTGTGGTGGACGAATTGATATCTGTGGCCTGAAGAAGACTGATGGGGGAGGGGGGGTATTTGCAGGTAATAATCTAACTTTTTTTGCCGAAACAAATTTCCCCCAAAAAAGACTGAACTGAAAAGGGAAAGGGCCCCCCATACAAAACCTGAAGCCTCCTCATCACCTCCCTCTGACTGCAAGAAGCCCAGAAGCAATCCTGTTGTGGCTTTAAATTCACAGATAATTAATTAGTGATGTGGGGATATGAAATACAATATTCACAAAAGGAGAGAAAAAAACCCTTTAAAAACAAAACATTTATTAAAAATAAAACAAAGAAAACCCAAGATCCCGAAAAGGGTGGTCATAAACAAAATAAAACCCCCCCAAAACCACAGGTTAGCTGGTGTAAAGGGGTTTGAATAATTTCACCTTTCCTGTTTTTGAAGAGAATTTCCAACAAGGAAAATAAACACAGAGAGATAATAAAACTGTATTTTTTAAAAAAACCCCAATCTCAAAACCCTGGAATCCCAATGTGCCCCCTCGCGGGGAACCGTCCTGAAAAGGACGACCCCACTGATTACCACCCCATGGAGCAATCAAAAACCAAAGCTTCGGCCCGGGAAGCTACGGAATGTGTGGTCCCTTCACAGATTTGCAAGCACCCATCGACGGGCTCCAGCCCGGGGAACTTAACGGTTTCAGTATGGGGAAACGCATATACATTTGGGGCAAAAGCCCTGCCGAGGAACATTGGGGACTCCCCAGGATAGAGATTGGTTTCCCAATAAAAATACAGTTTTATGTATCTCTCCGCTGTTTTATTTTCCTTTGATGGAAATTTGTCATTCAAGAAACAGGATTTGGTGAAGTTAATCAACCCAGTGACACCAGCTAACCTCTTCAACATTGTGGTTAGGTGAGTGATATTTAAGTATATGACCTACCTTATCGAGGATCTTGGGTTTTCTTATTATTGATATCTAATAATTAAGTTTTTAATTTGAATTTTTTTTGCTCCTCATGTTTTACACAACCAAAACGAATAAACCTAAAAATCGAACACAAAACCCCCCTTTTTAAGCGACCGCTTAAAATAAAGTAGAGTCTTAGGGGCTGCACTGGACATTTAAAGTCCCACCATGAACTTAAAAGGGGGGGCTTCCCCCATAGACCCAATGGAAGGGCTGCCAGAGGGGAGACTTTTTTGGAACGGGGGCCATCTTTGCACACTCTCCATTCTGTTTAGAAGTTATTGGGGGCCTTTGAGAGCTTTTATGATACATTGTAAGTTAGTGGTAAATCACCAATGTGAAAAATTTTGAAAAAAAAATTTGCAGTTTTCACAATGTAAAAATCTTGGGTTGTAAGACAGACATAGCTCACAAATTAGTTGACACTTACTATATGTCTACTTTATGTCAACATCATTTCTTAAACATCCTTTTAATTTTTTAGGATTTTAGAAGCCTCATAAAATTTTTTTTTTTAAAATTTTTAAAAAAATTCAATAAATATTTTTTAGGGTACATTTTATTCTCATATGCTTTCCGGGGCCTGCATGTTAGACACATTCTGCAAGACTCACCGAATTTAAAAACAACACCCTTCAAACATTTAAAAGGAGTTTAGGAAGTCGTTTCCCCTTAATTGTTGACAGAAATTTAAAGAGTAAAAAAAAAACTTTAATTCTTTTTAATTTTTATTTCTAACCATTTTTTTTCAACCATTTTTTCTGGAACACGTAATTTAACAGAAAAACCCAAAACACAGTATTATTTTAAACCACTTTCGGTTTGCTCAACTTTCTTTTTCTCCCAGTAATCATTTTGATCTTTTTTCAACTATTCTTGACATTAATCGTTTTGTGAGAAAGTTAACTGTTAAAAAGCATTTTTCCTCTGCATTGCAAGATTCATTAGACCCGCATGAAAATTTTGGAATAGAAAATGAGTCTAAGGATAGTAATGAGGATAATGATCCTGTTAATGCAGATGAGAATGCTTTGGGATTTTCTTGTAATTTTGTAGAACAGGTAACTACTAATGAATTGCATGAATTGGAATATGAAAATTTACAGGAATGTATTGATATGTCAGAGAATTTTCTTACACCTAATCCTACATTTTATCCTATCCATGCTAGGGTCCAAGCTGAAAAAGATTCCAAAGCTTGTAGGAAAAATTAGTAATTTACATAAAATATTCAAAAAATAAAAAAAATAAAAACCCCATGATAATTTAAACCAACCCCAGAAGCTGCACGGATATTTTTTCAAAAAGAAAAGATATAGTGGGAGACAGCAGATAAGGGGGGAAGGGTTGGGGTTTAGCAAGGTCTATATATATAAAAATCTTCTTATGTTACAAGATCCTCCCCTGTCTGCTGACCAAAACCACAAAATTTAAAGGAATTTTTAAAAAGAACTAGTGGAATTGGGTGTAACAACAGGATGCTTACGAGAAAAAAGCAAAAATATATTTTTATTTCAATACCTTTAAAACCATTTTTCATTCTTCCCCAAAAAACACATAAAAAAAACCTTCCCCCCCCCCCCTTAAAAACCTATTTTCGGGATCTCTCTATTAAGAACACTAGGGGGAAAGGGAGGAAGTCTTTTTTACCACTAATCGCCACTATACCAGGTTTTATAAAAGACTCTAAACATGTCCTTTTATCACTCCAAAATTTTAAATGGGAGTCAGATCACGTTTGGATATCTGCAGACGTCGCATCTCTCTACACCTGTATCCCCCATGATTATGGTTTAGTTGCTGTGTTATGGTTTCCTTTTAAAAAACAGAAAATACCAGAAAAAAATTAAACATTTTTGTGGAAGGGTTTATTTTTTTTTTTGAACCAAATTTTTTTATGTTTGATTCAAAATTCTTTTTACAAATAAAAACCCAAGCAGCAATGGGGGGCCAATTTTCACCTTCTTATGCATTATTTTTATGGCTGGTGGGGAAAAACTTTAATTTTCAATTTTAAAAAATCCCTTTCACCCCTTTAAAAAAGGTTTGGTCTTTTATAGACGACTTGGTGATTATCTGGAGGGGGATGTAGCTATTATCCATCTTTTATGCAATTTAAATTCAAATTTTGTGGGGATTAAAAATCATTTACAATTCATTCAGAGAAGTTCCCTTTTTTTGGATTTGGTTTTAAATAGGAGGGGGCGTTGCGGATGTACAAAGTAATCCTAAGAAAAGATACGGGGGAAAAAATTCAATACTCCATGCATTTCCAACACCCCCTTTTCATAGATAAAATCAGTCCATAGGTGAATACATTAGTTAAAACGTAACAAAAAAAAATACAATATAAATGAAAAAGATTTTAAAGCCTTTACAATGAACTTATCGAACGACAAATCCACAGGGGATGATTAAGGCAGCAGAAAACAAAGTTGCAAAAATCCCTAGGAAACTTTATTAAAGTATAAAAAACAAAGAAATACTGGGGAAAATAAACAGCAAAAAAATAAGAATGAATTCCCCACTACAAAAACCCCGGGAGTATAACAAATTCTCAAATATGTTAAAACATTGCCTATTTTATAAATGATCCGGAATTAAAGATACCCAAAAAGGCTAAAATGTTATCTAAAAAAATTTAACTCTGGGTAAATATTGTCGCCAACTCTCCCTTTCCTGTAAAAAAATTCGAAACCCAAATGGTTTAAAATTTAAAGGATGCTTCAAATGTTCACATAAAAAAAGTACTTGTTTTTTTTTTTGCAGATTTCATCAGGATTCTATAAATGTAATAAGAAAATATAATAAAGACCTAGTAAACGTAATTTAACCCATTGTATACTTAATATCGTTGAACAAAGCCAGAAAAAAAATACGTAACTCTACTTCATGCAATTTAAAAAAGAATCCGGAGACATCTCCCCCATGTAAAATCAAAGAACTTCTAAATTCAGCGTCTCGCACACTGCACCAATTTCATACCGGAAAACTACACATTGCCAAAAGCCTAAAAAGGGGTTTATACCCCGAAAAGAGGGGGGGTTTGGATCCGTAACTCCGCACACGGAGGTTATTGGTTTTTTCAATTAAATTCATAAAACCCCTAGGTTTTTAAATAAAAGAACAGATTTAGTGCTATATTATTAGAGCATAATATATATATATGATATATTATATTAACAATGAAAACCTTGTTTGTATATATCCATTTTGTCGGTCACATGCTTGTATCAGACCTATGTTTGGTCGGTACTTTTTTTATAAAATTTGGTTTGGAGAAAACTGTAGTTATGCCATGGGGAAGGGGCCGTAAGGGCTGAAACGCGTGGGCGTTTTTTTTAGTGTGTTTGTAATGTTGGCTTTTGGAACAAAAATAAAAGTATGGCTTTTGAAGACCGGGGAACCTATCTTTTCTTTCTATATTTATTTTCCGATTTTTGTTTTTTGGAGAGGCCACATGAGGCGTTAGTATGCAACCTGATTTAAACAAAGGCCTCAGAAATTAAGGCGCACCTAGTGGATTTTGGGGCTATTTTTTTTTAGATGTTCTTCAGGCATAATTTCAGGCTTTTAAGGGCCTTAAAGGGGGTTTTTCTCACAAGTTTCACGGGATCTGCTCTTCGCACCCTTTTAGGGTCCTTTTCCTGTCCCGGCTGGGGTTCAGGCGCCACTTCGTGTTCAGGCTATAGGGGTTCAAAAAGCTTCAGGGCCCCCTTTTCCTGTTCAGGCTGGGACAGTTTCTACGTTAGGCTCCCACTTCCTGACAAAATTTTGGGTATTTTACAGCTTAGGGTGTGGGTGGTTCTACAGCTTGGCTTCCATTTCCCGTTCAGGGGTGGGGAGTTTTCAGCTTCAGCTCCCCCCACTTCCTGATCAAACTGTGGCAGTTTTACACTTTAGCTGTAGGGTTTTTACAGCTTTGGGCCCCCTTCCTGTTGAGGGTGGGGGCAAATTCCCACAGCTTTAGGCTCCCCTTCCCTTTAGGCTGTGGGGGGTTCACGCTTTGGGCTCCCATTTCCTTTGAGGCTGGGGGCAAATTCTACAGCTTCAGGCTCACACTTCCTGTTCAGGGGGGGGTGGGTTTTACAGCCCTTTAGGTCCCACTTCCCCTTTCAGGTGGGGGCAGTTATACAGTTTCAGGCTCCCATTTCCTGTTCAGGATGTGAGGGTTTTTACAGCTTCAGGCTCATACTTCCTGTTCGGGCTGTGGGTGGTTCTTAGTTTTAGGTTTCCCATTTCCTGTTCGGGCTGTGGTGGTTCTAACTTCGGGCCACACTTCCTTTCAGGCTGGGGGTGGTTCTACTTTTTTGGCCCCACTTCCCATTCATGTGGGCATTATACAGCTTCAGGCTCCCATTTCCCTGTTCGGGGCGGGGGTCTTCAGCTTCAGGCTCCACTTCCTGTTCAGGCTGTGGGGGTTCTGAGCTTTGGGCCCCCCCACTTCCTGTTCAGGCTGTGGGTGGTTCTGCAGCTTTAGGCTCCCACTTCCTGTGGGCAGGACTACAGCAGTGACCACTGTAGCACAAAACCAGTTAGCACGCTGCTGACTACGTTCTGTAAGAAGGAGATTGTTAGTGGAAGGGTTTTAAAAGCAGGGCAGAAGGCTACAGAACTCTAAGGGTTTAAAAATTTTTCAGTAAAAAACATAAATGGCTCCTTTCGCTAATAAGACACAGCTTTGGGAAAGACGTCACCTCCTGGCCAATACTAGAGCAGAGAAGGGCGTCGTAACCTAGGGAAAATTTTGGGACACAAGCATGAATAAAACTGCTCTAACTCTGAAAAAGGAAACAAAATCGAAAAACAATTATTTGGGGAATAATCTTTATTTACCTTTGCCTATAAGTTTAAAGCCAATAAATGTGTTGAGAGCGCCCTTTTAAGCTGCCAAAATATAAGAGACACCCCCCCCTCACCTCTCAAGGAATTCAACTAGGGTTGTGGTGAGCTTCTTGACTAAACAGGTGCCAAAAGTTTTTAAATCTGGGCTGAAAATCCCATATTATTTTTCTTAACCTCTTAACGCCGAGGCCTATTTTTATGATTTTGACGTTCGTTTTTTACCTCCTCGCTTTCCCAAAGCTATAACTTTTTTATTTTGCGGGACAAGATGGACTTTCCAGTGGTGTTATTCATATTACAATAGAATATTCTGGGAAACCGCAAAAAAAATTCTAAGTGGGGGAAAAGTGGGAAAAAAGATTTTCTCCATGTTTGCGGGAGTTTTGCTTTTACAGCGTTCAATCTTCGGTATAATTTTTATTTATTTTTTTTTTTTTAAACTTGTTTTTTTTTATTGAATTCCAATGTAGAACAGAAAACAGACTGTAAAAAACCATCATTGTAGAAGAACAGTAGTTGAAAAAAAAACTATAAAGGGGGTTAAAAGAAATTGGGAAAACAAAAAAACCTTTTTTCTCTTTTAAGCTTTTTCTTTTTGTTAGAAACCAAAAAGGGGGGCCCCCTTTTGGGTATATAAAGGTAACTTTATTGGTTTTCCAAACTTTTTGGTTTATTCTTTTTTTTTTTTTTTTTTTTTTTTATTTAAACATAGCAAGCTTATTAAAAAGTAAGTAGAAAGGCTCCCCCTCATAACTGATTTTGAAACTGAATGGGCGTCTACCCGGTCGTCCCTTACTTCAAATTTTTCCCAAAATTTTTCCCCCCCCCAACGGGCCCTTTTCCCCCCCCAAAAGATGCCTCTTCACTTTGCGAAGCGCCACCCTTTTTTTTAAAACGGGGTTAGCTTTTTGCCCGGTACAAAATAGCAACCCGGGGTTAAGAGGTAATTGACATCCCAAGGGAAAGGGTTTTAAAGGGCCCAAATTTGACGAAAAAACCCCCACGGGGTTGGGGTTGTGGGCACAACCAGTAACATTACTTTCCCAGATTTGCAGGTGTTATATACTCCTTGAAGTGGAATCGGAGCAGTACCAGATAGTTCTCTAATACCATGTGGTGGATACAAAGCATGTAGTTAATTTATTTTTTAATATTTTGGGGAGAGAGGGTTTCAAAAAATTTTTTCCCCAAAGGTTAAAAAATTTTTTTTGCCCCCTTCGTTCCTTGTGCTCCCGCCGCCTCCCCCAGCCCAATCGGGAAAACAAGAAAAAGGGAGTTTTTCCCATAAAATTAGTCTTAGGCCTCGATCACCCCCGGCTTTTTCAAGCCGTAATTTGGGGGAAGGTTTTCGCCCCCCAATTACGGCTTGAAAAAGGGGGCGGGGGCGCTCCCAAAGCCGCCCCTTTAGAAAAGCATTATTCACTTCGCGTACACCCCATAAAAAATTTAACATGTCACTTTCCCCCCCTCCGGAAAATTCCCGGGGCGGGGAGGAAGCCCGGAATCCTATTTCTTGAGAAATTTTGGATTACCGTGAGGCCCCTGGCAGGGATTTCACCCGTTTTGGGGAGGGGCAAATACGGCACACAGTGCGGCTGAAATTTCAGCCCCGGAAAAAGCCGTGTAAAAAAGGCCTTGAAATTAGGTCCTGTTGGTTAAACCCAACACCTGAAGGATCGTTTTTACCTGCCACGGCTAACGGTGTAGAAATTTGGTGTTCCATTTTAGTAACAGTGTGTGTTCCCTTGTCCGTTAACCAAATAAAGCCCATGCCCCCCATCTTTTGTAAAGAGGAAACCAGATGCCCGTCCCGGGGAAATTTGAGACCACCTCCCAATAAATTTCCCCCCAAATTTCCCGGGCCCCTTCCCCCAGCGTGATTTTAGATCTGCCGCAGGGGGAGGGAATTCAAAAAAAATTTTTTTGTTGGGGGTTTTACCCACCTATACCCTTTAAAAGGGGGGAGATAGGCCAAATTTTGCCCTTAATTTTTGGGGACATTTTTACGTCTAGGCCCCCTTGGAAGAAATTTGTTTCGAAACCCCCAGAGCCCGCAAAACCCAGCCCCCGTCAACGCAGGATCTCTAAAATTCCTTTGCGTAGAGACTTGTGTTAGTCTGGCCCCTAATCTATAAAAAAACTTCTAGAAGGTTAAACCCTATTTTATTTGATAAATGTGATTTCCTTGTGGTGGGTGTGATCAAAATCTGATCAAATGCAGTGTCCCAATCTGCTTCCGATGGCTCCGCCATCACGATGTAAATAATTTGTTAATTGTAAATGATTGTCGGAGTGTCGGATAAAAGTTTTTTTGTGTTCCCGGTTTCTGAGAGGCCTCCTTAGTTTTGGTTTAACAAAGTGGCGGGGGATTGGGGTTAAGCCAAAGGGGCAAAAGCCAAGTGTCCAAAAAAACCCTATGAGGGAAATTTGCCTTTAAAAAGTGGGATAAAAATAGTGACTGTTTCCATTTTAAAAATTTTAAACTGTTTAAAAATTGGGGCCAGGTATGCCAATTTGGGAAAAAAAAGAAACTTTTTCCCTTTACTAAGGGCAAAAATGCGTAAGGGAAATGTAGAAAATTAATCCCGTGAGGTTTCCCGGGCAGGGAAAGCCTGGGCCAGGTGACAAAATTTGTAAAAATGCGGTGTTTGGGCCCCGTCCCCATCCCCCTCCCCATTTTCCCCCCCAGTTTTTATAATTTTTTGTTTAGGAAGGGGGCAGGGGCCCCCGTTTTTTTTACGTTGGGGTAGGTAAGTTTAAAGGAAAAACGAGCTCTCCTGGGTTTTCCCGATTTAATGTTTGTAGTTTTTTCAGCATCATTTTTTTATCTTTGATTTTAAGGTATATGTGTAACATGTGGAAAATTAGGGGTAAACGAGGAAAAATTTTAAACCATTTTTAAACAAGTTAAAAACCTGCCCATGAACGAGAGCGGGAGCCCGGCCCATCCTGCAAGCGTCGAGTTGAGTTTATCCAGGCATTTAGTAATATTTGAGTAAATATTATGCGGGTGTCTGAAAAGCCAAATTCCCCAAAAATTTCAAAAAGGGTTTTAAAATTTTAAAATTTGGGAAAAAATGCAGTCCAGGACGGTTGAACAGGGGCCCTTTTAAAAAAAAAACCCTCCTTTTTGTCCCCCATTAAAGGTATAACCCTGGTTTTTTATGTCGGAAAATATGGGCAACCAAACAATATCTCCCGGTAAAAAACAACAACAATAAATCCATTTCCCCATATGCTGGGTTTTCTTTCAGCTCGGGCCGGGGGGGCCCAAAAACCCTTTTATATTGGAAGATTGTGTGATATGGTAAAGCAGGGTGTCTAAAGGGTAAAAAAAAAGAGAAGGGGGGAAAAAAGGGCCCAAAATCCCTTTTTCGTGCCTCTTAAAAAGTCTATAGTTGAAGATAGCGGGTTGACAAAAAGACTGGTTGAAGAAAATTGGTCTGTATGTGATCGAAAGCTAGGAACAAGCTCCCAAAATCTCTTTTTTGCAAAAAAGGGTTTTCAAAAGTTGGCCGGGAAACCCCTTTTTGAATCCTTTTTTTGGCACCCAAGACTTAAAAGCTAAAAACCGGGTGTTCCCCCGCTGGCCAGAGACATCCCCCGCCGCCATCACCCACACCCCTTGTACCTGCGATTGGAAATAAAACCATTTTAGAAGGGTGAATCATGGGGGAGAAATTCTGTAACCTACATGCAATTATTTTTTGCCCGAATTTTATAATCTTGTTTTAACAAATCACTATACAAGTAAACGGGTTAAACCACAAAAGGGGTACGGGGGACAGTTTTGGGCACCAGTGCACAGGAAAACTTGTAGGCTTGAACATTTAAAAAGGGCGACAACAAAAATAATAAAAGCTGGGGGACTACAATCCCCCAGAAAAGATGAAAATTAGGGTTATTTATTTTAAAAGAAAAATGGCTTTCGGGGGGACAAATAAACAGTTTAAATAATTAAGGGCCAATATAGAGACCTCGCTAAAGATTTATTTATCCCAAGGACTGAATCTAGAACAAGGGGGGCCTTTTCGTTTTGAGGAAAAAAAAAGTTTTCTACAAAAACTAAAAGGGGGGTTTTCTTTACTGTTAGAGCGGTGAGACTGGGGAACTCTCCCAAAGGGGGAATTTTGTCATGGGAATTTCCACTAACAAGTTCAAAAAGAGTTTGGAGCTGTCACGGGGGTCGTGGGCTCCGCTCCCCCCCGGGCCCGTCACCTTGCTCGCGGGGACCGGCCGGGGCTCCCCCCCGCGACCACCCGCTCCGCCCCCGGCCCGGCGCCGCTTCCCTTACCCGCCGCGTCCGGTGAAGCTGTCCCCCCGCCTTTCCCGGCCACGGCCCTGTGCTTTAGGCAACAAAAGAGAAGGGAAGGCACTTATTTCGCCCTTTTTATTTTATTTGTATGGTGCTGGTTTGGGGGTGGAGTTTCACCACTATGTAACCAAAAATCAAATTAACCGCACTCAAAAAAAATGCAAAAAAGGATATTTTATTTTTACCCCACAGGCTCCGCACAAATGAAAGGATAGGGACTTTACATATATGAGTTTTGGTCAAAAACCCCTTTTTCAAAATAGTCACAAGTAGGACCATAAGGAGAGAATAAACGGGCCTAGCCCAATGTGAAAAGGGGCCCTTTTCACATTGGGCTACGGGCCCCTTTATTCTCTCCTTATGGTCCTTTACTTGTGACTATTTGAAAAAGTCTTTTGACCGAAACGTCATATAAGTAAAGTCACCCATACCTTTTTATATGTGCGGAGCCGTTATAAAAATAAAAAATCGTTTTTTTTCATTTATTTGAGTGCGGTTAATTTTATTTTTTTTGCCCGTGCTTTAGGCGCGCACGCGCCGGCTTCTCTAATTTAAAAAAAGGGGCCCCCCCGAAAATTGGTCAATTGGGGGCGGTTTTATTTAAGTGATACACCCCCCAGCACTTCCTGGTCCCGTTGGGGTGCTTACCGTGTTTAGAGTTATGTAGTCCTGTTCTGTTACCCGGGACCAGACCGACTTCTTTCGTTTTGACCTTGCCTGTTTTCGCCTGCCCTGACCGTTGCCCTGTCCTGACCCCGAACCTCTGCCCCCTGCCCTGACCTCCTGCCTGCCCCATAGCCTTTGGATTTTTGATTCTGACCACCTATAAACCCCCGGCCCCGCCTCGCAAGCAAATCCGTCAGGGTAACACCTGGGACCCACAGCGCAGCAAGTCCCTCCCGCTTTGCGGGGGCCCCTGTGAAAACCGGGGTTACTTAGACTTTTTTTCCCCCGGCGTGGCTTTTGTCATCAACGCTTGGGTTGGGCCCCCAAACCACTCCTCGTTTTGAGTACGGAATGGCCATGGATTCCCCAGGGTCCCTTGCCCGTTCTCCGGATCTCACAGCCCCCTCCAGCGTGGGCCAGCGATCGACCACTCGCGGGCCCTGATGCAAACCCCACCCGCCCG